>BOPN01002064.1:221657-236798 GCA_017312705.2 Penaeus japonicus | reverse complement strand
ATATATATATATATATATATATATATATATATAAATATATATATATGTATGTATATATATGTATATATATATATATATATATATATATACACACACATGTATAAATGACAACACGAAAACACAACATCTAAAACCTATTATTCTATAAAGCCGAAATAATAAAACTGATTAATCTAAAATGTTCACTAAAATCCTCTACCTCAATCATGTTCACAATTATGTGTTCGCTAACTCATTAAGATCATAATAATCGATTTTAAATCAAGTTCACTAAAACCCCTTCCCTCAATTGTATTCACTAAAACCAATTCGCAAACTTGTGTTCATTAAAATCTCTTCGCTAACTTGTGTTCACTAACTCCTGTTCGCAAACTGCTCTTTGAACATCGTCTGCCTCGCGTCTCGCTGGAAAGGTAAATAAAGTGGGATTTATTTAAATTTATTGTTTTTTCCTGGGTTGATGGGTATTTTTGTATATATTTGAGGTTTGTGTAGTGATTTTTTGGTATCTGTGGGTAGGCTTTTAGTGACAATTCCTCGGAAATGGGAGAAACAGATAAATGTTTCGTTATGGTTTCTGGTCTAAAGTTATTCGTGTGTAATAATATGCTTATGGCTTGACCGGCTTCTTGTTATTCAACATAACTAACTATATTTAACATATTCAGAACTATCTCGCCTATCTAAATCCACCAAACCTATCATTATGTAACCTAAACCAGCCAAATAGAACTTCACCCTTCTTAAGATATGTGTTTTCTATTACTTTCTGGACTTATGGTGTGAAATAGGAGTCTGTGATATATTAACCAAGTGATATTAATTAGCATTTAGTATGATAAGTCATCTTGACTGAAGGAATTAATAGCTCGTAATTCCAACGAATGGAAATATTTTAAAAATGATTTGGCTCCCTGAAAACGCCCTTCGTGGAAAGGTTAATCTGCCGAACCTAATGTACCTAACCTTACCAAACCAAGCCAAACCTATACTATGCTAAGATCATCATAATCTTATCATAAAAGAGTTTCTATGCACAACACTGCAAGCGAAACATGTACAACCAATATATGTGTTGCGTATAGAATCTCTCTTTGTATTGTAGGAGATATGGAATGCGGTTTTAAGTATCCTTCTTTTTCACAGTCCTTACAAGATGGCTGGAGTGTACGGAGTCCTGCGCACTCTCCAGCGGCAGCAGAGAGACAGCTACAACATCCTCTTGAGACTACCAGGACTATTGTCTTCCAGCAGCGCGAATCCAGGAAGATTACTCTCGGTAAGGTGTTGGCCATCTGTGAATTATCTAGCGGTGGTTGATTATAATGTTGATAAGGTTATTATTTGCATTAATGTTGTGATACATGTGTATTTTTTGTTTATGATAGAACTCTTGTTTATATGGATATTATATGGCAAATTCAGCTTGTAACTTGAAGGTATGATTTATATTTTATCTTGAGAAAACCATTTAACTTTTATCTTTATCCTGTGATTTGATTTTTTTAAATTTATCTTAACAAGGTATACTTTATTTTCAGATTCAACAGAGTAAGTGTAGTAAGCCACAGCTTGCACTGTTTGCACGAAAGTACAGTAATGAAGCACAGAAGCCAGTCAGTGCAAAGAGTGAAGACAAAATTGAGTAAGTTAACATTTCTGTGATTCTTTTTTTTCTTCTTCTTTTCTTGTAAGTGAACATTAATGATATTTGATTTTTTGATGAAAATGAAAAGAAATCAACATATTTATAAAGTTTAGAAGTCTTTATCATTACTTTACAAGACTCTTGTATTCAAAGCACAAAACTCACGCCCTTTCCGCTCCCCAGGGTAGACATTGGTCCAGGAACTTGGCAAGAAATCTACCGAGGCATTTTAGCCACTCAGATTCGCATGGTCAAGACCTTCTCTCTCTCGACTACCATGCTAGGCCTCATGATGCAGCCTATCATTGTGCAGGTGAGATGGTTTATGGTAACCAATGTTGGGATAAGTTGTTTTTTCTTTGTGGGTACTTTTGCATGGAAAGTTGTAGTAGTGCAGGTCATAGTTATTGCTGATAGTTTTTTTTTTTTTTTTTGTGTGTGTAAATTTTCTTTTGAATGATTTTTTTTTTTTTTTTTTTTTTTTATTTTATCAAAGATCATAAGAAGAGGAAGGAGATACTTCTCTTATTCAACCTTTACCAACTTTGATTTATTTTTTTTCTGATTAAACCCGTGAAGTGCACTCATCTTCAATTGAAGATCTGAGCCATCCAGTGCTAGACTGCACTCATCTGGTTTTCCTGGCTTTATTTTGAGGGTTTGCACAGTATAGTTCTCCTCAGTTATCCATAAAGTTACATAGATCATATGATGATGCATATCTAATTAAGTTTAGTAAGCATTTAGCAGAAATAAGTGATTGTTTAAAGATATTGTGAATAATTCTCATAAATGATACTGTAGTCTAGAACAAAGAAAAACCTATCTTTACAATCACTGTCTTTCGCTCTGCTGATGGAAAAGTTTCTCCATCTGTCACGTCATCTGAGAACAGAATCTTATATTTTTTTCTTTGTTTCTATAATATAACATTCCATTACACAATTTTGACTCATGAATTTGCTTTTTGAGACGTCATTCTGAGCATCCCACTCCCCGCAGAAAGCCTCTGAGACGAGCTTTGGCATTGTGGTGGCCATGGGGTCCTTCATCGGCTTCTTCACCTTCGTGACGCCCCTCCTCATCCACTGGATCACCAAGAAGTACGTGACCCGACTGGAGTACGACCACGAGAAGGACCTCTACTCCGCCACTACGCTCTCCTTTTTCCTGAGGGAGAAAAAGGTTGGTTGGGGGGAAGGGGTTAATGATGGAGTGATTTTTTTATCTGGCTGTGTTTGTTTCTTTTTGTCTGTCTGTCTGTCTGTACCTTTTTTTTGTCTTTTGTCTGTGGAAAGATTTTGATTTTTTTTAGTGGGGGATACAAGTTTTTTCATGCTGATGCATTTTTTTGTTGTTGTTGTTGTTATAACTAAAGTAATGCTTTATGGGAGAGGAGGAGTTTTTCTTTTAAGTTAGTCTAATATTTTGTTTGACTTCAAAGTGATTTTTCATATAGATGATAAGTAGGGAGCTTGTCTGTCCTGATAAATTTCTCAATTGTCCAAAAAATGATGGTTTGTTTTGGAAAAAGTGTTTTTCATTAGAGTGGTAGTTTTTAGGGAAAACAATGATTTTTATTATCTTTGTTGTCATTTATTTGTCTATTTCTTTCTTTTTTTAGACATTTGTTTGTGTTCCTGATTAGTAAGGTCATCTTTATGATTTTTTATGGATATGGTATGATTATTATAATTATTATAATTTTTTTTGTTTTTTATTTTTGTCTTTGTGGGTAATACACTTCCTGATATAATCTTTTGTTTGTCAGATTGGTTACAATTGTGGTCATGATGAGATGTATTTCTTTGTTTTTATTTTAGGGGCATTGATGGTTGTGGTAAGAGTATGTTACATTCTAATGATATTTTTTGCTCATTTCTACCTAAAGAGGAGTGTAGTTTGACCGGGAATGCTATGGATGGTTCATCATTACATATCTATCTGTGCTGTCTGTCTGTATTTATAACTATGTCTATATTTATCTTTATCTGTTATTATATCTATTTATGTATCTGAATCTCTATCTTTTATTGTGAAAGTGTATATATGTGTATATGTTTGTTTTTGTGTATGTATATACATCTAGGCATCTGGAGCATTTTGTGAAGAAATTTGATTTAATGTTATGGTGGATTGAAATATTATCTTTATTAAAAAGTCTTCTCATATTTGATGATTACTCATATTTCCTGTATTCAGTTTTGAATATTAATAATTTGTATATCTATACAATGGAACCACTATATATATATATATATATATATATATATATATATATATATATATATATATATATATATATATATATATATATATATATATATATATATACATATATACATATATATACATATATATATATATATATATATATATATATATATATATATATATATATATATATATATATATATATATATTTATTTATTTTTTTTTTATTTTATTTTTTTTTTTATTATTATTTTTTTTAACTGTTAAGTTTTGAGTGTTATTATTCTTTATATCTATCTCACAGATCCACTTCAAGGTCCAGGACATACATGTACCAGCTGTTCCTGGCATGTTCACCACCTTCCTTGCCAAGAATAAGCCGCTCTTCGTCGACCCCAAGATGTTCTCTGACCTCGAGCACTTCGGCAGGATCATGGGTTACGACAAGCCCATCGACTTCAAGCTTGGCGAGAAGGAGGGAGAGAGCTAACGGCAGGACGAGGGAAAGTGGTTTCATTTAGATTAGGGTTCGGGATGTTCTGGGAGGTGATAGAGGCATTTGTATAGTATTGTTGCTTGTGTCACCTTCTTCACTGACTTCTTTTTATGTATTTTTGGTAAAAGATAGTGACTTTATTACATACAGGTGTTATGGCAGTGTAAGAATCTCTATGCCATATGTAAAGTATATGAGTATTGTTGTATATTAAAGTGATATAGAATTACGTGTTTTTTATTAGCCTTTTGGGGATTTTTGTTTTATTTTTTGTGAATAATACTGTTTTTTGTTTTTTTGTATTTGTCTTTGTGTATCATATGTATATTCATGGAAAAATTGAAAGGTTAGCAGATGATAAGAAAAAAACTCCTAATTTTTAAAGTAAATATATTTGTGTATGATGTTTTTCTACCTCTTTTATATCTCATGAACACAGACTCATATCAGATCTTATGAAATCAGTACTGTGAAGCAAAGAGATGATACAGTGAAAGTAGAAAAAAAACATCTTTATAATAAAAAGAAAGATATAACTACATAAATACAAAAATGATACATAAGCAGTACAAATAAGATTACTATGCATAGAAAATAAAGATACATAGGAATGTAGGTAGAGAATTGGTCATGCAAACTTGCATTCAAGTTCTAAATGGTTCAAACCATAGGGAGGACCTTTCACCTATGAGATGAGACATACATAGTGTGAAAATATTCTCTGATTTTTGGAAGATAAGTAGTTGGTGTGTGTGGTCAGTGATGGGAGAAAATGCACACAGGTTTCCCATAGGACATTTCTTTTACCATAGTTATCTCATTTTCTTGTATGAACATTATTCTCTCTATGGATTCTCACAAGCTTTCTGGTCTTCATATTTGGTAATGTTCACATTGTTAGCACATGCTTAGAATAGTTAAGTAGAAGGGAAAGTTCAGGTTTATTGTGCGTGGTTGTATCTCTTTGCGTAGAGTTGAAAATATTAATAATGTATGTTTGTATGCTCAACTTTTATTGTATATTCTGTTGATGCTTTATGAGAATGTGTTTTCGAGTTCTAACGTTTTTGAAATTAAAAGTTTCAATATGTATATAATTATTTTGTTATGCAGTAGCTTTATAGTATTTCAATTATACACAGTATCAGTCTCTTTACCTTGAAATATATTCAGTAAAATTATGTAAGGGAATGGAAAATCTATTAAGAAGAAAAACATATTTCAGATATGTAAATAATTTTTGACAAAGATTGATATAACTGTAGATGAAAAGATAGATACCAAGATACTACGTTATGTTTAATTATGATTAATCAAAGCTAAATGATATTTGTAAGCAAAGATATCTAAACATATTTTGTCAGCATTCCATAGGGAATTATGAAACATTATAATACATGTTTTAGATTTAGAAAGTATATATATATATATATATATATATATATATATATATATATATATATATATATATATATATATATATATATATATATATATATAATGTATTTTCACATTAATGATTCCATATCATATGCTGTGGATATTTCTTTTTATGGAGAAAATAACATATTATGCTTATATTCATACCTATATTCCTATATTTCTATATGTATGAAAAAGAAATGAAATTCTGATTATCGTATATGTTCTTTTGGGAAATTATTACTGAACTCAGTCATGTTAGGAGTGCATTTAGCAGGCCTACCTGAACTTACTTTCTTTTTACATTTCTTGATTTTTGGATTTCAAAATTAATTTTGATACTATTACTGTTGTTAATTCAATTTGTATATTTTATTTGTTTTATTGTTATTAAGTTAGAAATGATATTGATAAAATGATGATTATAATGATAATGATAACAATGATGGTAATGGTAACAATGATGGTAATGATAACAATGATGATGATGATAATGATGATGATAATGATAATAATGATGATAATGATAACAATGATGATAATGATAACAATGATGATAATGATAACAATGATGATAATGATAATAATGATGATAATGATAACAATGATGATAATATCAATCATGAGAATAATATCAGTGAAAGTAAGACCATGCTTTCCTCAGAAACTTCTCAAGGCTTAGGGAAAACAGGTGAGGTCAGGTAGGCCTACTAACTAACTAACTCCTTGGTGACTGTAGTTATTAACCCTTCAACATGTATTTCTATGTTTTTTTTGTGTGTTCACCTATTTGCTTGTTTTACATTGAGCTTTTATTTATAGTCATTATGAATATTATATCTATTTTGCTTCACTAATTTGGGTTTTGTTTTCAGGTGTGGAGGAGAGTGAAAGGCTAGAAAACATTAAATGATTTATTATTATTTTTATATATATATACATCATGCACTATTTACAACCTTAAACTTATAGTTATATGAACTTGAGCAGCAATGAAAAAAAAACATTGCAAAAAATATATTAAGATATTTACACTTGGTATTTTTAAAATGTGGATAATACAAAGAGGCATTAATATAATTCTAAAAGTATAAAATTTATGCATAATGAAGCTTCACCGAAATAGAGTTTGAATATTTCTTCAAACATTTTTAATACTATTGATATATGTAGTTATTTCCAGAAGCAGATGTGGCTTTATGGATGAAATAACGATCAAAAAGTAATACTGAACTGGCAGTTATGAATTTAATCACTAAATGAATTCAATGGCACTGAAAATGGATATTTTTTTTATATATTAATGTTTTTTTTTATGAAACGGTTTTGTAACCAATAATCCAGTGACTTTTTTAACAAATGTGCAGTACAATAAAAATGTGCAGAGAATCAGATGTACAATAATTTATGGTTTTCATGATGAAATAATCTTATAGTTCATCATTTGTTTCATTATATACAAATGTTACCATTGGCTATGCACCTTTACATTTATGACAGGATGTATATGTATAATGACATATTCATATATATTTATATATATGTATATACATGAGGTTATAAATCCTAATTCATTTACAAACCTTGTTACCGGTAAGTTATTGATTCTAAAATAGCAAAAGGACCCATTAAAAAAAAAAGATGATACAAAAACAGAAGTAAATAGAAGAAGAAAAATAAAAACAAAGGACCAAATATGACATCAAAACAAAGTCAACTTATAAAACTTATAAAGTCATGGACTTTTTAAAAGAAACACATATACAATAAAAAAAAGGTTAGTTTCATGTACACTATTTTGGCAGGACGAAAACAAAGTCGAAAAAACAAAACATATGGACACTATTATTATCATTACTATTATTCTAATTATCATTATATTCTCTTAAAAGGACTCTTGGTCGAAACTGGTGTTAAAAGCCCTTTGGAGCGAGAGGCCGGGTTCCATTGTAGAATCAATAAATTCCTCGGCCAGTTCTCTGTCCAAGCCGGTGTATGTTCTCTCGATCTGTTCATCTGTCAGTTCCTTGTTCTTCCTCTTCTTCTCCTTCTTCTTGTTCTTCTTTTCCTCTTCCTTTTGCTTGTTCTTGCCATCCTTGCGCTTCTTGCTGCTTTCCTTCTTCTTGTGTTTACGTGTTTGCTGGTGCAGGTCCTGGAATGGGAATTGGGCTTTTAGTGAAAGGAGTTCTCGAGTGGCTGTGGTTGTCTGGTAGGGTGAACTGGTTGGGGGATTAGTCGGGTTTTCAGTATTGTTACATTTATTCTTCCTAATATTATTGCTCGTGTTGCTGTTGTTATGATTATAGTATTATTTGTTATCATAATTTTTTATTATAGTACTATCACCATTATTGTTATTGTTATCATTATCGTCATTATCATCATTACTATTATCATTATCATTATCGTTATCAATATCAATATCATTACTATCCTTGTCATTTGCATCATTATCACACCTAGTGTAGTCATCCCCATAACCATCAATAAAAAAAAGAAAAGAGGCATCCCACTCACCTGATCTGTTGGGTAGTACGGCATCATGGGCGTCACCAGATGCGGATAGTAGAGCGAAGGATGGGCGGCGTGTGTAGGGAAATGTTGAGGCAATTGGTGTGGGTGGACGGGCGGGTGCTGTGGGTGGGCGTGGGGGTGCGAATGTGGGTGAGGATGAGGGTGAGGATGGGCGTGAGGGTGGGGGAGAGGGAGAGAGTGGAGGTGTGGGTGCCTCTGGTGGTGTGGCTGGTGGAAGGGCGTCGGCATGCTGACTTTGACGTTGTGTTGTGGATGCGGGAACGCGGAGGGCGGCTGCTCGGACGTCGGGGAGACCAGGGCGTGCTTGTGCTTGTAGGGAACCACCACCGCCGCGGAGGACGCCGAGGGCGGGAGCGATCTGGAGCCGTGGAGGGACGGGAGGGAGGAGGGCTTCAGGATCGAAGGCACAGACGGAGGAGTCACTCTGGTGCTGTTGGTCTTGCCCGACGAAGAGCCGCTGGAGGGCAGGACGCGGTGGGAGGACGAGGCTCCGGAGGGGCCCGAGGAGGACTTGCGGGGCGTGGCGGAGGAGGAGGACGAGTCGGAGGACAGAGGGACGAACTGCGACACGGACGAGACGCCTCGAGGGGGACCCTGGGAGGAGCCCTGGGGAGGGGGTGGCCGAGGTTAGTTAAGGGCATTTTTTTCATGTTTCGTGAAAAATTATTTATTCATACCATATAAAGATGAAATGTACTTTTGCTTAGGTAAACAAGAGTCTTCTTTCATGAATAGAGGAATGTCATATTTAATATCAATTACATTAAACAAAAGCTAATCAATATCATGCACATGCATCAAATGTCATTTTCATAGGTAAAGATATTATCCATCGTACACACTGACATTTATATTCATCTTTCTATGTAAATTCACATCACCCACCATTCTTCTACCCCGTTTCTGCAAAATTACTCGTCCCAGAAAAAAAAATGGAGAAAAATAAAATACAGAAAGAGAAGAAAACTAAATCCTGTATATACTGTATATTTCCCTGAACCTAAATGACCCGAACTTCAGATTTCTACCATATTTACGGAAGTGAAACCGAACGTAAATCCAATAGCCGCCGGGCTTTCAATGTACCGACGAAAGTTTCAAAGTGTTCGCGTAGAAGAAGAAACAAGATAAAAAGGCGACCGGAAGAAGTTGAAAGAGGTTGTCATAAAAGAAAAGAAAAAAAAGAAGTACAAGCGAAAGTTGAACGGCGCCATTAGATGGGAAAGTCAGGTTTTATTGACTTTACGGAATGAATCGTTCAATTGAAAACTTTGTATGATACAGACCCATAATTGTTGTACGTGATTCAAGAAACATACTTAACATCATATCTAAATGTTAATACGATTTTATAGCAATTGGAGAAAACGAAAAAAAAGAAAAAAAAAGAAAAAAAAACGATAATGACCCGGAAATAACTACAATAACAATTCCGATGTTATTAATCGGTCGAATGAAACAAGCGAACATTCTAAACACAACAAAAAGTAATCAAATTCCTAATTCCCAATTCACTCGACGAACGAATAAAAACACCATCATTCCTTCCTACTTGCATATCGAATTCCCTTTTATCATGATCACAGCAATCGTAAACACAAAAATAGTTTCCCTTCACTGAAAAAAAAAGTCATTAAAGGGAAAGGGAAAAAAAAATCGTCGTGTTTTCGCCATTGTTGGGATGGGAAAGTTTGCCTCGCTGTTAATTACTTAATGAGACAGACTGGGGCTATTGCGTCCCAGTACGAGTATTTCACCGCAGAAGAGAAAGAGAATGAGGGAAGGGAGGGGGGAAAGGGGGAGAGAGAGAGAAAGGGGGGAGGGAGGGAGGGAAGAAGGAGAAGGAGATATAGAGGGAGAGGGAGACGAAGAGAGAGAAGGGGAGGAGAGAGAGAGGGGGAAGATAGAGAAGAGGGAGAGAAAAAGGGGGGAGGAAGAAGGAGGAGATAGAGAGGGAGTGGGAGAGGGAGAGAGAGAAGGAGAGAGAGAGAGGGGGGGGGGGAGAAGGAGAGGGAGAGGGAGGGGGAGGGAAAGAGAGAGAGAGAGAGAGAAAAAGGGAGGAAGATAGAGAGGGAATGGGAGACGGAGGGGAGAAGGAGAGAGAGAGAGGGGAAGAACGAGAATGAGGGAAGGGAAGGGGGATAAGCGGGAGAGAGAGAAAAAAAGGGGGGGAGAGAAGAAAGAGAAGGAGATAGAGAAGGAAAGGGTGACGGAGAGAGAGGAGAGGAGGAGGGAGGGAGAAGGAAAGAAAGAGAAGAAGGAGAGGGAGGGAAAGGGGGAGAGAGAGAAAAAAAGGGGGGGAGAGGATAGAAGGAGAAGGAGATAGGGAGAGGGAGACGGAGAGAGAGAAGGGTAGGAGGAGGGAGAGAGAGGGGAAGAAAAAGAAGAGGGAGAGGGACGGGGAGAAGAAGAGGAGACTGAGAGGAAAAGGGAGGGGGAGAAGGAGAAGGAGAGGGAAAGAGTAAGGGGATGAGGGAGAGTGAGGGGAAGAGGAAGAGGAGAGAGAGAGAAAATAAAAATGAAGAAAGAGAGAGAGAGAGATGACGGGGCTATGTAACGGGAACGAACACGGCCTGGGAAAATTGCAGTATACGGTTTACTGACTTTGTGTGATTCCCCCCACCCCTCCCATTCTCTCTTTCTTTCTCTTTCTCTCTCTCTCTCTCTCTCTCTCTCTCTCTCTCTCTCTCTCCCTCTCCCTCTCCCTCTCCCTCTCCCTCTCCCTCTCCCTCTCCTTCTCCTTCTCCCTCTCCCTCTCCCTCTCCCTCTCCCTCTCCCTCTTCCTCTTCCTCTCCCTCTCTTTCCCCATCTACCTTCCCTCTCCTTCTCTTCCCTTCTCCCTCTCTTTCCCTCTCACACTCCTTTCTTCTTTCCTTTCATCCCCTCCTCAGCTTTCCCTTTCTCCCTCTCCCTTCCTCTTCCTCTTCCTTCCTCCCTCCTTCCCCATCCACCTTCCCTCCTCCTTTCCTCTTTCCTTTCTCCCTCTCTTCCCCCTCTCACACTCCTTTCTTTCCCCTTCTCCATCTCCCCTCTCCTCGCTTCCCCTTCTCCCTCTCCTCTCCCCCTCTCCCTCTCCTTCTCCCTCTACTTCTTTCCCTCTCCTCTCCCCTTCCTCCTCCTCGCTTTCCTTCTCCCTCTCCTCCTTCTCCTTCTCCTTCTCCCTCTCCTCCTTCTTCTCCTCCTCCTCCTCCTTCTCCTTCCTCCTCCTTTCCTCTTCCTTCCTTCTCTTCCTTCTCCCTCTCCTTCCCCTTTCCTCTTCTTCCTTCTCCCCCTTTTCCTCCTTCCTCTTTCCCCCTCCCTCTCCCTCTCCCTCTCCCTCTCTTTCCCCTTCCCCTTCCCCTTCCCCTTCCCCTCTCCCTCCCCCTCCCTCTCCCTCCTTCTCCCTCTCTTTCTCTTTCCTCCTCTCCCTCCCCCTCTCCCTCTCTTTCCCCTTCCCCCTCTCCCTCTCCATCTCCATCTATCGATCCAAGAAACATTCCAAGAGGGAAAAAACATCACAACCGAAAACACTCACGATGGGGAAGATGGTCTTCTGTTGTCCCAGCCAGCGGTAGAGCCTCTCCTTGCGGTTGTGCCCTTCGGAAAGCCCCTGGGTCGTGTCCTCCCCTTTGGAGTAGAGTCCGCAGGCCTCCCTGGCACTGATGGCGGCGCAGGCGAGGCTGACGAGGCAGTCAAGGACGCCTAGGAGTACGAGGGCGCCCGAGACCAACACGGCAGGACGGCGCACGAGGACTTCGCCCAAGACGGTTACTTCTTCCTGAGTCTCCTGCGGGAAAGGGAGGGAGAGGTCCTTAGAGTTCTAGGTGGTGGGAGGCGGGGATTTTTTTTTTTTTTTTTTTTTTTTTGGGGGGGGGGTGCATTTTGGCAGAAGAAAATCGACCATACGGAAAATAGGGGATTTATTTTGTGAATTTTGGCTGAAAATATCGGCCATACGCAAAATAGGTTTCGTGAAATCTTCGTCAACAAACAAACCTATTATTATTGTTATTCTTCGCTTACAAAAACAAACAAACAAACTATCATTGTCAATCTTGCCTAACAAAAAACAATTCTATCATTCTTTATTCAATAACAACAACTTATCATCATTCATGATCAAAAATTATCAAACGTATTATCAAAATTGCAATATCATCAACAAATAGTTTTTCGTCAGTCTTCATGGTGAATATTGACGTTATATTATGAATATTGATGATGGACATTGATTGACATTGATGCGTGTGATGTAACCGAAGACTGCGATGGTGTGAGGTTATAATTAAAAGATAATAATGGTGACTGTTGGGAATTATGGAGAGAAAATGGGAAAGAGGAGAGAAGAATGGGAGAGGAAAGAGAAGGAAAATGGGAAAGAGAAGAGAAGAAGAGGAGAGGAAAGAGAAGGAAAATGGGAAAGAGGAGAGAAGAAGGGGAGAGGAAAGAGAAGGAAAATGGGAAAGAGGAGAGAAGAAGGGGAGAGGAAAGAGAAGGAAAATGGGAAAGAGGAGAGAAGAAGGGGAGAGGAAAGAGAAGGAAAATGGGAAAGAGGAGAGAAGAAGAGGAGAGGAAAGAGAAGGGATAGTGAGAGAGAGAGAGAGAGATGATGATAATGATAATGACGGTGAATGGAAGAACCAGATTTCAGTTTATCGAACAGACCCCGATCAGCTGACTGTGAGTGGTCAAGGCAAGCCAGAAATATACCGAGAAACATGAACTAAGCATAAAAAAAGGAGAGAAAAAGAAAGAGAGTGAAAAAGAAGTCAAGAATCGAGAGCAAAGTATATTAACACGTGGTTTCGTTTTTGCTCCTCGTCGTCTGGGTAATTAAAAAAACATCATTGTTATCATTATTATTATGATCATCATTATCATTAACATTATCACTGTTATTGTTATTACTATTATCATCATTATCATCATCATTATTAACATTATTATTGTTAATGTTATTACTATTATCATCATTATCACCATCATTATTAACATTATTATTGTTATTGTTATCATTAGTAGTTGAGGTTATCATTAATAACATTATTATTCCCAATGTAATTATTATTATCATTATCGCTATCATAATTATCATCAATATTATTCCTATCATTATTATCATTATCATTATCATCATTATCAGTGTTTACCATCGTTATCATCACTATCATTAACTTATCCTCATTCCCATTGTTATTATTGCTATCTCTATGTATCTATCATTTGGTAATTTTTTTCCGATCCTGAAGGAGTTCCAGTAAGATGTAATTCTTCTATTATGTAAACAAAGACACACGCGTATGTCAGTGCACGTCACTCTATTCGTCTACAAAAGAGGAAAATAATAGATAAAGAGAGTAAAGATAAAGATGAAAAATAAAGATATATAAGAAAAAAAAGATAAATAAATAGATTAAAAAAATAGAAAAAATAAACAAATAAGGTTAGACTATAATCAGATAATTACGAATTATGCATAAGTGCAGAAAAGGTATTGCAAGCCAAGCACGGCTAGCAGTGAATATTGCACACACGCATACACACCCAATCTTAGGCAACATTTGCAACGTTAACCAGATGGCAACATAAGAGCGGTTGCCCTGGGGAATCAACACTGCAATGCCGGCTGTCCTACGCCCATGGGGGAGCAATGGGTGGAAGGAAGGATGGAAAGAGGGAAGGAGAGAGAGAGAGAGAAAGAAAGAGACAGGCAGGCAGATAGACCTAAACAAGGACAGAGAGCGAGAGAAAAAGAGAGAGAAAGAGAAAGAGAGAGAACGAGCGAGAGAACGAGAGCGAGAGAGGCTGCCCTGGAGGTCAGGAGAAGGAGACTGCCGGACGACAAGGGCAGTTCGACCGAAGCTCGCATGAGAGGCACGGCGGACCCCGTCGATTGCATGACCGACCGCCGTAACGGAGGTGGCATGCGCCGGGCGTCATCAACTGCTCTATCATACGGCCAGCCGGCGACCTCTCACACGCTGTAAATAACCTTCAACGGCCGGTCATGAGGCACAGGTGAAATCCGTGTGTTTAATGCCGGCACTGGGGGGGGTTATCATGCACGCAAGATGGGCGCGGGGGTGGAAGGGAGGGGGTGGAGGGGCGAGGGAGGGGGAAAAGGGGGGAGCTAGGGGAAGGGAGGGGTAGGGGGGTAGGGAGGAGGGGAGGTAGGGGGGATGGGAGGGGGAGGGGTGAGAAGCGGCGTGTTTGTTGGTGGTGGTGAGGGAGGGAGGAGGGGGGAGGTGGGGGGAGGGAGGGGGAGAGGGACATGCACGTATGGATGGATGGTTGGATAGATGGGTAGGTGGATAGGTGGGTGGGTAGGTGGGTGGGTGGGTGGGTGGATGGATGGGTGGATGTATGGGTGGATTAATGAATTGATGGATTGATGGATGAATGGATGGATGGATAGATGGATGGACGGATTAACGAGTGGACAGACAGCCTGAACGGACGGGTTAACGGACGGGTTAATTAACGGACGCAAGGTCGCAAACCCACACCCTCGATAGCTATTAAAAAGGTCGAGATCTAAACGTACGTGATTAGACACAATTGTGCAATGTTGTGCAATATTGTCTCATAGGCTTAAATGTATGAATGCAGTGTGAAAATGCCGAGTGTATAATGAAATAAAAGAAATGATGAAAAAAATGAAAAATAAAGATAATGTAGGATAGAAATGCCAAAAAAAATTAAAAGAAGAATAAAAATACTGATGCAGCGAAACAAAAACCGTCTTCATTTAGAATTCCTATGATATATATGAATCAAAAGAAAAGAAAAAATATGGGAGGAAGAATAAGAAAAAACTGAAAAATCAGAAAACGACCATGGGTCAATT
>BOPN01002064.1:204157-206657 GCA_017312705.2 Penaeus japonicus | reverse complement strand
ACCTTAACTCTAAACCAAACCCTATCTATTAAAAAAACAAACAAACAACAACAATTAAAGTGAGTTAAAAAGAGATCATGAGTGAAGGTGAACAGCGGTTGTTCGGCTCCTAATTAAGTAGAAAGAGCTGACGAGTCGCTAACGAGGCAATTAAGGGCGGTCCTAATACCCTGTTCAAGGTAGCTAAGGTGAGTCACTTCGAAGTACCTTGTTATTGCGACTCTGAGGAAATGCTGCGGGAGGCTGGCGGGGAAATACACACGCGCGCCCTGGCTCTGTGGATGGATTATTAATGGTATACATTCTCGTGTTTATTTGTGTGTGAATGTGTGTGTATGTGTGTGTGTGTGTGTGTGTGTTTGTGTTTGTGTTTGTGTGTGTGTGTGTGTTTGTGTTTGTGTTTGTGTTTGTGTTTGTGTTTGTGTTTGTGTTGTGTGTGTGTGTGTGTTGTGTTGTGTTGTGTTGTGTTGTGTTGTGTTGTGTTGTGTTGTGTTGTGTGTGTGTGTGTGTGTGTGTGTGTGTGTGTGTGTGTGTGTGTGTGTGTGTGTTGTGTTGTGTTGTGTTGTGTTGTGTTGTGTTGTGTTGTGTGTGTGTGTGTGTGTGTGTGTGTGTGTGTGTGTGTGTGTGTGTGTGTGTATATATGTGTGTGTGTGTGTGCGTGTATGTATATATATATATATATATATATATATATATATATATATATATATATATGTATATATATATATATATGTATATGCATACATACATATGCATATACATATATATGTATATGTATGTATGTATGATTTTTAAATGTAAATACTTTCATTTATATCTCCCTATGGGCACACACACACACAAACACAAACACACACAAACAAACACACACACACACACACACACACACACACACACACACACACACACACACACACACACACACACACACACACACACACACAATGATAATACAATAAAGAAATGCAATCTAATCAACACTAGATACCACGGCGATTGTGAAAGCAATAAATGGCAAGGAATCCTTGGCGTTGGTACGAATCAGCAACAAGGAAAGAGAACGAAGGAGAAGAAAAGAGAACAAGAGGAGAAAAAAATAAAGAAAAAAAAATGTAAAGAAGAGAAAGAAAAGGGAAAAAAAGAAAAGAAAAATGAGGATAAGAATAACGAGATGAAAGTAGAAGAAGAGAGAAAGAGAGAAAAGTAGAAGAATGAAAGAAAAAAGAAGAAAACAAAGAAAAATAAAATGAAAGAAGAAGAAGAAGAATCAGAAAAAAAAGAAAGGGGAATGATAAAGATAGAATAGAAGAAGAAAATAAACATGAGCCATAAAAGCAAAGAACAAGAGGTTAACTACTGTGATCCTTTGCTGTAAAAAGGACGGGAGGGGGGAGGGGGAGGGAAAGGGGAGGGATAGGTAGGTGAAGGAGAGGGGAAAGTGGGTAGAGGGGAGGATGAGAGAGGGAGGGATAGGTGGGTGAAGGAAAAGGGGGGAGAGGGAGGGGGAGATAAAGAAAAGGGGAAGAAAGGGTGGAAGAGGGGAGGGAAGGGGAAAGGAAGATAAAGGGAGGAAGAGGGAAAAGAACACATGCATAACTGGGAGAGGAGGGAAGGAAGGAAGGAGAAAAGAAGGGGAAGGGAGATGGAAGAGAAGGAGTGGGGAAGAGTGTAAGGAGGAATGAGTAAAGAGGGGTGAGAATGGAGGGGGAAGAGCTAAGAGGGGGTGGGGGAAGGAAAGAGGAAAGGGGTTAAGCAGAAGGAAGGAGAGGAAAGGAGGAAGGAAAAAAAGAAGGAGAGGAAAAGAGGAAAGAAAAAGGAAGGAGAGGAAAGGAGGAGGGAAAAAGGAAACAGGAGGGAGAACGAGAAGAAGGGGGGAAGGAAAAAGGAATAGGAGAGAACGAGAGGAAGAGAAAGGGGGGTGGGGGGGGGAGAAGAGGCAACAGCAATGGAATCCATCAAAGCTTACATACCTTGGGGTCAATGCCAAGAGAAAGTATTTGAGTTTGAAAAATGAATGGCATTTATGAATGAAACTCGATGAATACAGTGACGTGGATCGCCATGTTTACGGGTCGTAGTAGATCTAAGAATTTAATTCATTCATCTATCTATTTCCTGGTGTTTTTTAAGGATTCTTTATTGATATTATTATTTTTTGTGCGACGACAGATTAAAAAAAAAAGACTTTCATTCACAAAGCTTGTGTGTGATCAAGCGTGTGTAATAGGTATATGAATATATCAAATACCTTTTGTATGAATAGACTCTTTGTTAATTGTACCTTTCATATAGAGATGTCATAATCCATTGTCTCAAACTCATGTAGTCTTTCCTATTTCTAATCTTTCTATCTAATAGGAATTCCTATCATATTTTATTCTACAATGTGAAAATTAATATGTTCACTTTGAAATGTGTTCCTAGACCCCAATCTCATATCCAACGATATAAAAGATTATTATTAAAATTTAAATTCTGTATTCCGTTACACACACCAACG
>BOPN01002064.1:181657-196657 GCA_017312705.2 Penaeus japonicus | reverse complement strand
GAAAGGAAACGACCTCGGTGAACCGTAACGAATGAATAATAGACGAGAAGGCAATATAAGGAAAAAAGAAATTAAACAAATAAGAACAAAGAGATGGAATGTGATCATTTGCATGTGCAAGATTTTTATTTTTTTTATTCGTCATTTTCATCTATCTTCATTTTTATTTAATCTGTTTTTGTGTGTATTAAACCTCTAATGAATATAATCCTGTTTTATCTTTAGCATTATCATTCTCTTTACTAATATATTTGTTATCATTGATACTATAACTATTATTGTTTTATTGTTAAGATCATCCATATCAGATGTGATAATTATAATCAAATTCGATTAATGATCACTGTTCTTGTCTTAGTACTGGTCCCACTTTTGCTAGAACGAATAATAATCGTTTCATCATTATCATCAACATTTTCATATCAAATCATCTGTTTTGCAAATTGATGTATGCAACTGCGCAAGGTACCCAGATTTTTCTTTGATTGGTACCTTGTCAAGGAAGGAAAAAGATCCTCCGTTTTCTCTGGCAACTAAAAAAAAATCTTATGATGTTAGAAAGCACACTTGTTTTATGTTAGTCTTTAAGAAATTACTTTTAGAAGGTTTGTGTCTGTGTTTATGCGTGTGTGGTGTATGTGTGCGTTTGTATGTGTGTATGTGTGTGTGAATACCATCATTAAATATCTTTTAAATCATTATCATCTTTTAAAAATAACGCTTCTTCCCTTTTCGATATCGTCTTGAAATTTTGGGATGCTGTGACTTTATAGATTGTAATTTCATACACACACACACACACATACACACACACACACACACAGGCAAACATCCAAACAGACACACATAAATACACACGCCACGTACGCTCACACACCAAAATAGTTTACGCACGTCTACTCAAAATGTGTAAGGAATGACTAGCATTATTAACCTCGTCTCAGAAGGAGAGAAAATTCATCTACTGAACGAAGAAAGTCTTTTGGAGAAAGTGCGGGTTTGGGGGTGGGAGAAGGAGGGGGAGGAGGTTGGGAAGAGAGAGGGGAAGGGAGGTGGGGTGAGGGAAAGGGGAAGGGATGGGAGGGGAAAGTGGGTAGGGTAGGGTGAGGAGGGAAAGGAAGGGAGGGGGGGGGGCGAAAGGGTAGGGGTGGGGAGGAGGTTGGGAAGAGAGAGGGGGAAGAGGGAGGTGGAGTGAGGAAAAGGAAGGGATGGGAGGGGAAAGTGGGTAGGGTAGGGTGAGGAGGGAAAGGAAGGGAGGGGGGCAGAAAGGGTAGGGGTGGGGGAGGAGGTTGGGAAGAGAGAGAGGGGGAAGGGAGGTGGGGTGAGGAGGAAAAGGGGGAAGGGATGGGAGGGGAAAGTGGGTAGGGTAGGGTGAGGAGGGAAGGAAGGGTTGGGGGGAGGGGCGAAAGGGTAGGGGTGGGGAGGGGAGGTTGGGAAGAGAGAGGGGGAAAGGGAGGGAGTGGGGTGAGGAAAAGGGGGAAGGGATGGGAGGGGAAAGTGGGTAGGGTAGGGTGAGGGAGGAAGAGGAAGGGAGGGGGGGCGGGGTAGGGGTGGGGAGGAGGTTGGGAAAAGAGGGGGGGAAGGGAGGTGGGGTGAGAGAAGGGGGATGGGATGGGAGGGGGAAAGTGGGTAGGGTAGGGTGAGGAGGGAAAGGAAGGGAGGGGATGGGGGAAGGGGAGGGGATGGGGGGAGGGAGAAGGGGGGGGAGGTTGGGAAGAGAGAGGGGAAGGGAGGTGGGGTGAGGGGGAAAGGGGGAAGGGATGGGAGGGGAAAGTGGGTAGGGTAGGGTGAGGAGGGAAAGGAAGGGTTGGGGGGGGCGAAGGGTAGGGGTGGGGAGGAGGTTGGGAAGAGAGAGGGGAAGGGAGGTGGGGTGAGGGAAAGGGGAAGGGATGGGAGGGGAAAGTGGGTAGGGTAGGGTGAGGAGGGAAAGGAAGGGAGGGGGGGGGGCGAAAGGGTAGGGGTGGGGAGGAGGTTGGGAAGAGAGAGGGGAAGGGAGGTGGGGTGAGGAAAAGGGGGAAGGGATGGGAGGGGAAAGTGGGTAGGGTAGGGTGAGGAGGGAAAGGAAGGGAGGGGGGAGGGCGGAAAGGAAGGGAGGAGATGGATTAAGGGGAGGGGGAGGAGGTTGGGGAAGTGATGGGAAGGAGGATAGGGTGAAAAGAGTAAAATGAGAGGCATAGGATAAGGGAATGGAAAGGAAAGAGGGGGGAGAAGGGAGTAGAAGATAACTGCAGACAAGGTGGTGGGGGAAAGAGAGGGGGGGGGGTTGGTGGGAGGAGAATACTACATCTTTCCCAATAGGATTTCACAATAATCATAAAGATAAAGATGTTGAAAAAAAAATATATATATATATATGTAGGCCTATGAACTGAGAGCTATACAACAAGGCATTAATAATACCAAACTGTTTGCTACATCAAGTTTTGGAACACAATGAATTATGAATTATGACTTATGGAAAGCGGTTCGTAATTAATCTAAGTTTATGACTCCCCATCTGTTATTTCACAGTAGCTGTTCTGTAGTTTCACATATTGGCGTTTATATTTGATGATAAATGTGTCCGCACCATGAAGTATCAATGTTGTAATGTAAGATTTCGTCGATTATATGAATTTCGTATTTTAAAAATCTATATTTGCTGCAAGAAACGTAATAGATGAATATATAGACGAAATAAATCAATGGATAAATAAAGAAATAAACACACACACACACACACACACACACACACACACACACACACACACACACATATATATATATATATATATATATATATATATATATGAGACGATGCATTCTTAAAAATAAGAATGACTACCCAAAATGTGATATTGTAGGAAACGAAATACATCTTTCAGAAAACGAGCACAAAACTGAGACACATTCTTGAAGAAAATATAATCCAACAGAAAGAGAAAGTGCCAGATGCCCTCTCACCCTTCCCCCTCCTTCTCCCTCCTACCCATTCATCCATCTCATCACCCTATCCATCCCCCATTCCAACCTATCCTCATACCTAATCCATTCCACCCACCTATCCATCTAACTATATCCATCCACTATCAGTCCCATCCTCCACTCATCTCCTAACCACTTCGAACAAATCGGGCGAATGAGATGGCGGACGAACAAGCGAATGGACGAGACAGCTAACGAACGAACGAAACAGCGAACGAACGGACGAACGAAACAGCGAACGAACGGACGAACGAAACAGCGAAAAAAACAGCAAACGAACGAGCGAACGAGACCGCGAACAAAACGGCAAACGAACGGACGAACGAAACAGCAAACGAACGAACGAAACAGCAAACGTACGAACGAAACAGCAAACGAACGCACGAAACAGGAAACGAACGAACGAACGAAACAGCGAAAAAAACAGCAAACAAACGAGCGAACGAAACCGCAAACAAACAAACAAACAAACAAAAACGCAAACGAGACAACGAACAAACCACCAACCGACCAACCACCCAACCGGACGAGACACCAAACGAGAGAGAGCGACGCCACCGTAAAATCGTAGTAAGCACAAGCCATACCCCCGGTCGGTCGAAGAATGCCCCCGAAGCGTCTCGTATTCTGTAGAGAAAGTGAGAGCGCTTCGAACGCACGTACTCTCTCTCTCGACCCAGCTGGTTTGAGAGTACCGAGTGACATCATTGGAAAAGGGGGGAAGGGGGAGGGGGGATGGAGGGGGGTATTGGGGGAGGGAGGTTGAGGGTAAAAGGGAGGAGGATGAGGAGGAGGTGGAGGAGGAAGAGAAAGGGGTGGATGGAGGGGGATAATGGGGGAGGGAGGTAGAGGGTAAATGGGAGGAGGAGGAGGAGGAGGAGGAAGGGGTGGAGGGAGGGGGAGGGGGGTAAGAGGGCGCACGTGGGCATCATCTCGTAAGAAGTTTATAAAAAAAGAGAGTTGTTCCAGACGAAGAGAGAAAGTGGCCGGGCTTTCTAGGCGTCTAAACGTTTCCTTTCGCAGATGTGGTTGGAGGCAATGCTACGCTAGAGAAAATGATTGAGAATTGTAAATTGGATGAAAAATAATGATTAAAAAAGGATAAATAGGGGATGGCTTACACAAAATGACATATTTAATAGTTTTTTTTATATACTTTAGAAAACACAAATTAGTATGACAAAAAAATTCTTCTTGTGACTCTTTTAATTGTGAGTATTCCTTGATCAAATATCTTTATTTTAAGAATATGTTGTGCGTTAAAGTACAAACAATATTTCCTTAAAACTGTGATAGAAGAGAAAGAGAGAGAGAGAGAGAGAGAGAGAGAGAGAGAGATACGGAGACAGACAGAGGCAGAGAGTGAGAGAAACAGCCAGACAGAGAGAGAAAGAGAGAGAGAGAGAGAGAGAGATAAAGAGAGAGAGAGAGAGAGAGAGAGAGAGAGAGAGATCAAAGCTTGAGAAAATATGATATCACAACGATACTGATAAAGCACAATAATTATAATGAGAATTATTATCAATTTAATCATAGTTCTGTTACCAATACTACAACTACTACCGCTACTACTATTAGTATGGATAGATATTACAACGATAAGCAGTATTAGCAAAAACACTTAACTAATATAATTGATGGTAAACACAACATTGATGACACAATCACTACTCTATAAATAAAAATTGATAATAATGAAGACAATTCTAGAAACATAGAGCAGAAGTTATAACAATAACAGCAATGATATTATATATATAATAGCCGATTCTGAAAACCATTAGTAACCTTTACACTTTTTTTTGTCTTTTTAATGGAATCTATACAACTCAAATTTAATTTTATTCAAAATTACTTAACCCTATTCAAACTGTGGTTAGATATATGTAATTTACAAAGTCAAATAAAATGGTTGATAGGATGTAAACTTTGATTTTTTTTGCATCGAAATCTTCCTCTTAAAAAAAATACTTCACAGATATATTGGAAAGGTCATAGTTCTAATTCCAAAATAGAATCCTCTTTATTAGAAGAAAAGAGTTAATTAACATTAATCACTAATTCCCCTATCTGTTCTTTTACTTCCTCTTTCTTGATTCTCACTCCAATAAGGAAGAAAAAAAACAACATAAATATATACGTAAAAATTAGTAAAGTATTTTTAGCATCTCATCTCGGGAGACGAAAGGGTCGTGCATGTTCTCGCCCTGATTACCTGAGGGAAGTAAGTCATCTCCATGCCCAAGCGACTTCGGATGGTCATCAGAGGAGCAAATGGGCCACAGTCATCAAACACTAATAGGTCCTTTCTGTAGGCGAGGGATTTTTTTTTTTTTTTTTAAATCATGACAGCCCTTAGATTCTATACATTTCACATGTTTTATGCACGTGTGTTATATAAACATGGATGCTGTTTCTTTTATGAAATTTTATGATGTTGGTGGTTTTACCTACTCTTAGCATCATAGTGGTTAGGATATTAATCTCTCCTGACTATCTTAGTAAAGTGTCTGATGCACTATAAGTAAAACTGAAAACAAATATGTAATATCACTCTTATGATTATTGACAGTACCAATCACTATCTAAGATCAATATACTTACTTAGTCTATCTGTCTATCTGCCTGTTGATTTATCCATTGACCGATATATCTGTTTATCTATTTATCTATTTATTGTTCCATCTATTTCCTAATTTCTTTGTTCATATATGTATGTCTATCTAACTATCGATCGACCGATCTATTTACCTTTATATTTGTGTCTGTGTGTGTGTGTGTGTGTGTGTGTGTGTGTGTGTGTGTGTGTGTGTGTGTGTGTGTGTGTGTGTGTGTGTGTGTGTGTGTGTGTGTGTGTGTGTATGTGTGTGTATGTGTGTGTGTGTGTATGTGTGTGTGTGTGTGTGTATGTGTATGTGTGTGTGTGTGTGTGTTTGGGAAACCGCAGGTATGATGTTGTGATGGTGACAACATAGTAAAATTATTAGAGTACAGGAAATACTGACACTTCATTTGGAGAGAGTCGATTTGTAAACAAGTATTTGTATTTTCAATCCAAATCTATACACACACACACACATTACAATTGACAGAGCCAGAGCCAGAGCCAAAACACAGACCCCACCGAAAAAACAACAACATACAAACCAATACATTCAAACAAAACAACACACAACAACAACAACAAAAAAAACACAATCAAAAAAGGAAATAGATTAGGAATCCCAAACGCCAGAGTTCCAATGACCAATCCTCTCATTATCCCACGAACAAAAAGTGTATTCGGCGGAACATCCTAACAGAAGTCCATTAGTTAAGGTGCGCACACACTGGTCCCATACTGAGTGTTCTCGCTTCGCCGCTCTGGCGTAATGGCCCGGTCGCACACTCGCATACTTACATGCTTATATACTTACAGGCTTATGGATATACACACACACATATAGAGAGAGAGAGAGAGAGAGAGAGAGAGAGAGAGAGAAAAGTAAAGAGAGATAAAGAGACAGAAAAAAAACAGGTAAAGAAGAAGAAGAATAAAAAAAAGGTGACAGACCCAACACTCCATCCTAACCGTATCGTATCATCAAGCAAGGGTCACGACCTTGCCTGACCTCCCAGCCAAACACATCAGAAGAAATACTCTTACAGTTTCCGTCTATTCTTTTCTTTCGTAATACCTTCACCTGATCTAACCTTTGACTTCAAACTTAGTATCGGTAAACTGCGGTCTGTATTTTTCGTAAATTTCCCTGTTTTTATTTGTTTGTTTTTTTTCATCTTATTTTTTCGATGATTAACTGATGTACATATTAGGCAGAATTACATGTATGTTTGTATATAAACAAACGCGTACATACACAAACACATAAACATTTATATATACATGTACATGATTTAAGTTTATATGCACTAGTAAATAAGTACAAATAATCATATACACATTTAAACACGCGATAAAAAAGAATTAACCAGTGTAACGTATTTTAACAGCATTAAAGAAAGAAAGAAAGAAATAAAAAATGTATCTTGAGTTCCGTTAAATAACCCAAGTTTCATCATTAAGTGTGAACATATGTTTCTATGTGTGTGTGTGTGTGTGTGTGTGTGTGTGTGTGTGTGTGTGTGTACGCTCGGTTATGTGCATGTGTGTCTGTATATACATACATGAAACCGTACATGTGTAAATGTGTGCGTATGTGTGTTTCGGTGCATGTGTTCGTCTTTCCAGGCTGGGAATGAACGCAGCATCAATCACGAAGGTGTAATTGAGGGTGATTTTCAGTCTGTGTGACGTCCATTACCGATCGTACGTGATATCAAGACGAAAAAATAAGTTGTAAAGAAAGAGAAAAAGAAGAAAAAAAAGAGAAGATATTAATACACATACTTATATAACGGATTTAGATAAAAAAAAAAGTGTGTTTCTCTACGTGATGCTAGTAGATATTATAATCAAAATAGACATATCTTTGTAAAACAAACATTGAACAAATGACATAATGTTAAACGTAAGAAATGTGAAACAGAAGAATGACTTCATCTGTAACAACCTATCTATGTATTTCCACGTATGCTAATAAGTTTGGAGACAAATCTGTTAATTATATAGAGAAATAACACTAGGAACTAGCATAGCATATTAGGAGAGACGCTTTGCTTATAGATTATAGTATTAATAACAATGCCTGATGATTACATGGGGAAGCAGGAATATTTCTGCTTCCGTGGTCTTTGGTTGTATTAAGAGAGAGAGAGAGAGAGAGAGAGAGAGAGAGAGAGAGAGAGAGAGAGAGAGAGAGAGAGAGAGAGAGAGAGAGAGAGAGAGAGAGAGAGAGAGATGAGAAAAGGAATGAAAACGAGAGAAAAGAGGATAAATTGATAGACAGTGGATGAGAGAGAACTGTTGATACATAGATAGATAGATAGATAGATAGATAGATAGATAGAGAGAGAGAAAAAAAAAAAAATAGAGAGAGAGAAGGGGGATAGAAAATAAATAAAAGAGATAAAAAAAATAGATAGTCAGAAAGAGAGAGATAACCATATCAAGAAACAGAAGACAGACACCCAGACACACAGACAGACAGAAACAGAAAGAAATCATACCAACCTTAATCCTAAATTTAATTAAAAAATAACATATTTTCTCAACTGTGAAGAGGCAAGCACCGTTTCTAAACAAAGCACAAGGTTAACTTTCAACGTTTATTGAAATGAGAAAAGTAAATGCTTCTTTTAACCTCTTGATTGACTTCAGTAAACAATGGGTTCTGTGCGCTCGGGACCGGAAGTTGAGAAAGAACTTTGCAGTGAGTATTTTTCAAAGAAATAATGATGAGTGGAGTGGTAATTATGGTATTGTTTATAAATCGTGCAAGGTAATGATTATGATGATAATAGTAATGGTAATGTAACTAATAATGATGATAGTGATAATGATGATGATGGTAATAATGATGATGATGGTAATGATGATAATGATAACGATAATAATAACTATGATATTGATAACAGTGATAATGATTATGATAATAACAATAATGATAATAATAGCAGTAATTATAATTACAGGTACAATGATAATGACAATGAATACAGTGATGATAATAGTAAAAATAATAATGATAAGAATGATTACGTATAATGACTGTAATAATAACACTATGAACAGTGCTGATTGCAATAACAAAAAATAATTATAACAACAGTGATAATCGCCAAAAATGATACACACCACGAGAGGAACCATGACATTGCAATATAACATATTCGCTATCTTGACCTTTGGCAGATATTTCACCCCGTAGCATAGCGGGGGAAAGGGGTGGGGGAGGGTGGTGGCGTGGGGGGGAGGGGGGCATTGCGAGCTATATGTACGTCACGGAAAAAAAAAAATATTTTCATGGCTGCATTTCACGCTTAGAAGAATTGATTCTTGTCGTAACACATGGCTTGTTGTGCATTGCTGTGTTAGATAGCTTACCTTCCCCCTCCCTCCCCCCCCCACACCCCTCCCTTTCCTTCTTACTCGAATACCTTGTTCCTATACCCCCCCCCCTCCCCCGATAACAGTCCTTCACACACCTTCACCCTCCTTCCCCTACCGTCATATCTCAACCCCCACCCCCCTTTCCCCTCCCCCCACCACCACCCTAATCCACCCCTCCAACCCCACTCACTCTCTCCCCCTCCCCCCACCCACACCCCGCCCCCCACGCCCACCCCCACATCACAAATACTGCCGCTCAGCGTATACACCCTTCACTGCCTATGTATTTGTTCATCACCGGAATGGTTTGAACACCTGCCGTTCAACACCTGGAGAACCCCAGGTGAAAGAACTAGCGTGTTGGCAGTCCACTTGACTCGTGGCGACTGAGCTATAACAGTTACGAGCCGATTTTAATTACGTATGATCATTTTGGAAAGGCGTCTGTGTCAAAAAGTGATCGTTTGTAAGATCGAGTCGTCGGTAATGATGTAAATAATTTATGATTTTGTGAGATAATTCGGAAAGATGTAAACAAAGTGGTCCTTTACAAGATCGAGTCGTCGGTAATGATGTAAATAATTTATGATTTTGTAAGATAATTCGGAAAGATTTAGTCATATAGGCCTATAGAAAAGGAAGACTGAAATAAAAATAGTCGATTGTTCTGTATGTAATTCTGATTTTCTTAGATATTTCCCTTATGATAATGATAATATGATAGTGATAGTGATGATGAGGATGATGTGGTGGTGGTGGTGATGATGTTTTTATTTCTTTATATCATGATCTTATAATAGATAGTTCGTTAGTCCTTATTTTTCGTTGTCACCATTATTATTACTATTTTAATTATCATCACTATTGTTACTATCATTATTATCATTATTGTTATTATCATTATTATTATCATCATCCTCATATTCATAATCATTGTTATTGTTATTATTATTATCACTATTATTGTCACCATTATATACATTAGCATGTTATAGTATAACATAGTAACATATAACTTCTTTCCTTATGTTACAACGTCACAATATAACGAAATCGCAACACATTAGTTCATTTTTTTTCTTTTTTTAACCACCTTAGTCACTTTCATTATCACTCATAATCTTTTATTCTTTTTTATCTATCATCTATCATATTTCTTTTTGCGTTCCCTCGTGTCCTGTTGTGACTCGCTCGTTATATCCGGGTTGTAATTCGATCAATCTGATTGGCTGAATGACTCGCTGATATGGCTGCGAGTCATGTTTGCAATAATAATGCACGTTGCGTTCTTGATAATATCGTATTTTTTTTAGGTTAATATCAAAAGCTAATAGCGATATTAGTGCAATGATCACTTATTGACATCTTTTAAGTGTTCTTTTTTAGCCGAAATGGTAAGTAAGATTGGTATTAATAAACAATGATAAAAATCTAGTAAAAACATTTCAAAAACACAAATATAAGAAACATAAACAAAATGAAATATAAAATGATGAATTAAAGATACTGAGAATTACATACATATAAATAAAACACTCTAAGTTCAGACATGAGTATAATTTCGTTCCTGAAATAGGAAAACGAGACAAACCACTAAAAAAAAAAAAAAAAAAAAAAAAAAAAAAAAAAAACGAGAATTAAGGGAAATTTTTTTTTTTTTTTAGATGTTTTGCTAACAGCGCACTGTATAGAATAACACATTAAATATTACAACAAATTAACACAAAACACAGACAAACAGAACAAAAACATTATATAACAATAGTGAAGTAGTTTTTGGTGGCCTTACAAGAATTTTTCAAATTTCAAACTCTATTGTTAAGCTGTTTATCTTAACTCAACCAAACTCTATTCACCACTTAATTCCATATATCATCATCGTTCGGTAAGGTTCAAACATTGTGGATTCGTGCGATAAGAAAAGATAAATAGAGGTGCAAGAGAGAATAAAATAGCATTGCCAATTTTGTTTTTCATTCTTCTGTGGATTCATATTCCACCTTCATATTTAAATAGAAATGAAGAAAAGATAGAAAAGTAAGAAAGAGGGATAGATAGATAGAAATAGATAAAGAGAGAAAGAGAGAGAGGGAGGAAGAGAGGGAGAGAGAAAGAGAGAGAAGGAGAGAGAGAAAGGGAGAGAGGTAGAGATAAGAGAGAGAGAAGGAGAAAGAGAGAGGTAGAGATAGGACAGAGAGAGAGACAGGTAGAGAGAGGAGAGGAGGAGGAAGAGGAGAGAGAGAGAGAGAGAGAGAGAGAGAGAGAGAGAGAGGGAGAGAGAGAGAGAGAGAGAGAGAGAGAGAACCACACCTCACGAACATAAATTCTTTGAAACCAAATTTGCGACCGCGCCAAGTCACGACCGTCGGCACTGTGACTGGATGGAACCAGCCATTAGTGGGCGGGGCTTTGGTACAGACCCTTGCCAACACCCTAAGGAAAGGGAGGTACAATCCATATGCACAATGCCCTTGGCTCAAAATTATCTTCACTGTGACTTGCCTACCTTAACACTAGCCCAATAAGCACAATAACTCTGGCCCAAACTTTTTTTTTTTTTTTTTTTTTTTTTATTTGTTTTTTTACTTTATTCACCCCCGACACCCGAAAAAACCGCAATAAGTTCAAACTAAACATTTTTTTTTTTTTTTACTTACCCAACTCAATACTAGTTCATGGTAACAAACGAATAGGATTTTTGCATAACACTCTAACATGAGAAAACTGATTTGCATATCCCAGTGCTCGACCATTCCCTTTGGTAATACACAAAGGAAAGATTTATACACAATACCCACAGTTCAACCCTTTTTTTTGTCACAATCAGTTCTAGCTCACACGCCCTCGGTACTACACAAAGGATAGATCTATGGGCATCTATGGGCATAATATCTTTGCTCAAACCATTTTTTGTGACTTGTCTGTCATTGACTTTAAATAGGAATATCTTCGGTATTCTATATATATCTACCTACCCTTTACGCTAAATGCAATTCAGATAAAAGTCTTTACATACTTACATATCCTATATTTTCAGTATATTTCAGAGTGATGTCCAAACATTCCTTGTTCCTGATACCCTGACTATAAATATGTGAATCAATCACAAAGCAAAACAGAGTAAGATCTGAACAAAAGACGAAACACTTCAAAAGACGACAGAAAATACAAAATCCACGAAAAAAACAAAAAACAGTTCAACCACCAAAGGGAGTTTAACTTAACACTCTAACAGAATCCAACGACGAATAAAAAACAAACAAACTTTAAAGCCCCCCCCAAAAAAAAAAAAAAAAAAAAAAATATATATATGAAATAACTAATGAAAAAAAAATAAAATGGAATAAAATAGATCGAACAGAAGCGTACATTCCCAACCTTCCGAGCGCGTGACGCGAAAGTAACATCACGTTACATTATCGGTCTCGCTCTCCTGACTCCAGAACCAAAAGCGAAAGGGAATTTCCCGGAACTCGGAGCATGACAGGTTCCGATCGTGGCCTTAGGTCGAACGAATACGTACATATAGACAGGCATACTTTACGTTTTCTGCACGTGTGCTTGTAAGGCTTTAGGTAAATACATGCTTACGTAGATATACGCATACATACAATATAAAGCGTATATACGCACATATACACGAACACGAACACAAGCACAGTTACTTGATAGGTAAAAGTAGAGGAGGAGATAGAAACTGTGATAAGAGAGAGAGAGAGAGAGAGAGAGAGAGAGAGAGAGAGAGAGAGAGAGAGAGAGAGAGAGAGAGAGAGAGAGAGAGAGAGAGAGAGAGAGAAACAGTTACTGCATCTGTCCCCTAAAAAAGATTCTTCTCTCTCGACTCATAAACATCCATATCTTCTACAAAACAAAGGAGAGAGAGAGAGAGAGAGAGAGAGAGAGAGAGTGAAAATCAATACCAATTGCTGTATCTGCCCCCATAAAAAAATTATATTCACTCATAAGCACCCCTATCTTCTACAAAACAAAGAAGAGAGAGAGAGAGAGAGAGAGAGAGAGAGAGAGAGAGAGAGAGAGAGAGAGAGAGAGAGAGAGAGAGAGAGAGAGAGAGAGAGAGAGAGAGAGAGAGAGAGAGAGAGAGAGAGAGAGAGAAAGAGAGAGAAGAGAAGAGAAGAGAAGAGAAGAGAAGAGAAGAGAAGAGAAGAGAAGAGAGAGAAAAACAAACATAAATACCGTACGATTCGTAAACCCAGAAAATCCAAGCGACAAAAGATTCTCTATCTCGAGACAGCTTACAAACCGAACCAGAGTTCATAATGACTGGTTTCGACACTGCGCTCGTGAATTATGGGAATAATTTATCATCAGCCTTTAATTATTTTTTCACGCTAAATTGCCAGGTTCTTAGACAACTCCGTAAATGTCCTTTGAGTGTTTGCGTGCGAGTGTCCTTATATGGACTGTGGTTCATTCGGTGTTTCGGACGCGTGGGTCGAGACGATGGTGTTCGAATACGTAAGGAATGTCTCGGCGTAGGTTTAGATGGGGTGTTGTGGTGACTTTTTTTTATTTTGGTTGATTAGAAATCTTTGTGAACTTGTTATATATGTTTCTATACTGTGAAGTCTGTTTGTATGGTTTGGTTAGCCTCCATTTCTCTCTGTCTACCTTCCTAATGTCTCTCTCCATCTCTTTCTTTCTCTATCATCCACTCATCCCCCTCCCATTTCTCCCTCCCTCCGATTCATCCTCTCTCTCTCTCTCTCTCTCTCTCTCTCTCTCTCTCTCTCTCTCTCTCTCTCCCTCTCTCTCTCCCTCCCTCCCTCTCTCCCTCCCTCCCTCCCTCCCTCCCTCCCTCCCTCCCTCCCTCCAACACTCCCACACTCCCCCTCAGTCTCTCTCTCTCTCAGCCACCCATAGCCCAGCCTCCCACAGCGCACCAAAATCTCGCACATAGACAATTAGCATGTAGGGGGAGTAGAGGCGCAAATATCCGCGTGTAAGGTGTGTGGGATCCTCATTACCATCACCATTAGGGCTACCAGGAAGGGGAAAGGTTGATGACTTGTAGCAGGGTGTTTGTGGTATGTGTGTGTGTGTGTGTGTGTGTGTGTTTGTGTGTGTGTGTGTGTGTGTGTGTGTGTGTGTGTGTGTGTGTGTGTGTGTGTGTGTGTGTGTGTGTGTGTGTGTGTGTGTGGTTCGACGTCTGGGTGCAGTATGTGTGTACGTGTTTGTATATACAGGTTGTAAGACAGATAGATAAATATATAGATATAGATAAATAGCTAAATAGCTAAATAGATAGATAGATATGAATAGATATAGATACATATATGTTAAGAGATTACTTGAACGCAAAATCACCCTCTCACACGCCCCTCTCGCTCCCTGGAATGCCACCGGGAGAACGGATCCCAAAATCTTGAGATCTAACCTGGCTAAGCCTTGATCTTAAGCCTCCTTTAAGACGCAAATCGGAATAACTTTTGTCTCGTTCGTTCGGTCGCAGGACCACCTGGGAGGAAGGGGAGAGGGGGAGGAGTGATGGAGGGTGAAGGGTGTATAGGGAGGGAAAGATAGGGAGGGGGATATAGGCTGGAGGGGGGAGGGGGGGAGGGGAAAGGGGGATACAGGATGATGGGGTATAGGGGGGGGAGAGAGAGGGAGGAGGGGGGAGGGGTGATGGAGGATGATGGGGTATAGGGGAGGGGGATACAGGCTGGAGGGGAGATGGGGGGAGGGGGAAGGGGGATACAGGAGGATGGGTATAAGGGAGGGAGAGAGGGAAAGAATAGTAGTAGGAAAGTTAATAGAGTAGAGAAAGGAAGGAAGGAAGAATGGAGCGAGGGGAATAAATTTTTAGAAGTAAAAGGCATTTTTAATTTTATTGATTTTGACTAATGAGACGCTTTGCTTTATCGTATTTGCCCCCCCCCCCCATGATAATAATAATAATAATAATAATGATAATGAATATGATAATAACGATGATGATAATGATAATAATAATAATAATGATATGAATATGATAATAACGATGATGATAATGATAATAATAATAATAATGATGGTAATAACAATAACAA
>BOPN01002064.1:151657-154157 GCA_017312705.2 Penaeus japonicus | reverse complement strand
GTCATCCTCTATGGCACCGATTCCAAAAGGTCTTCATCGGCTAGTCAGTGGATAGCAGTGGATAGAGACACGATTGGCTAGTCAGTGGATAACAGTGGATATTACGATCGGCCAGGTCAGTAGATAACAGTGGATAGAGACATGACTGGCTAGTCAGTAGACAGGATAGAGACATGATCGCATAGTCAGCAGATAACAGTGGATAGAGACATGATCGGCTAGTCAGTGGATAGCAGGACAGAGACATGATCGGCTAGTCAATGGATAGTAATGGATAGAGACACGATTGGCTAGTCAGTGGATAGCAGTGGATAGAGACATGATCGGCTAGTCAGTAGATAACAGTGGATAGAGACATGATCGGCTAGTCAGTGGATAACAGTGGATAGAGACATGATCGGCTAGTCAGTAGATAACAGATAGAGATAGATCGTGGCTAATGTGGACAACAGTGGATAGAGACATTGATCGTGGTTAGTCATAGATAAATATGGATAGAGATATGATCGGTTGGGTCATGGATAGCAGTGGATAGAGACATGATCGTATTAGTCAATGGATAGTAATGGATAGAGACACGATTATTAGTCAGTGGATAGCAGGGATAGAGCATTGCGACTGGCCAGGGGTCAGTAGATACGAGGGATAGTACTGATGATCGCCAGTCAGTGGATAACAGTGGATAGAGACATGATCGGCTAGTCATGGATATGAAATGATTAGAGACATAATCGGTTAGGTCAGGTGATAACAGGATAGACATTACGATCGGCTAGTCAATGGATATAATGGATAGAGACAAGATCGGCCGGTCAGTAGATAACAGTGGCTAGAGACATGTTTGGCTAGTCAGTGGATAGAAATGATTAGAGACATAATCGGTTAGTCAGTGGATAGCAGCGGATAGACACATGATCGGCAAGTCAATGGATAGCAGTGGTTAGAGACATGATCGGCTAGTCAGTGGGTAGCAGTGAATAGAGACAGTTGACTAGTCAGAGATAAATAATGGATAGAGACAGATCGGCCAGTCAATGGAGATAGTGGATAGAGACGTGGCGTGATATAACTAGTGGATAGAGACACAGAAGTGATAAAGAATTACAATAGGCATGATAATAAATGACAGAGACTTTCCAGTGACGGATAGAGACACAATCACGAACAGAAGATGAATAGAGATATATAATAATGGATAGAAATATAATGAATAGATAATCGATTGAGATATTTTCACACTGATAGGATGTAGGCTCATTTATATGAGAAAGATATTGAAGTGTTAAGACAACTTCTATTTTACCTATTTTTTTATGAATTTATGAATAATGTAAATTATTGATACATTATTTATATATGAAAGAGAGGGAGAGCTATTATCATCATTGTTTTATCATTATCATTATTATTACTATTCATTATTATTATTAATAATATTTCTCTATTTCATTTGAAGGGTTTAGATGCATATAATGAAAAATGTTTGGAGAATGCGTGATGTATTTCCTTTCATCTTAATTTAGCACAATGATTACTTTCATCAATAATATTAATAATCGTGATTTCTCAATGATTGGGTCTTAGGCAAGTGGCATTTAGTTTTGTAAAATGGCGTGTGATATGCAATAAGTCATTCAGCTATTGCTACTTAGCAGTAGGGAAGAGCTCATATTTGTCACAAACATGCAAACACACACACACACACACACACACACACACACACAAACACATACACACACATGCGCACCTATTCACACACACACACACACACACACACACACACACACACGCGCGCGTCGATACATTATCCCATCCGAATCCATAGTGTAATTATGATAAATCTTTCCACTTTAAAAAACGGTAATATGACATAGGCCTAATTACAAAATTTCGATTCACTCTAATGATCCCATCCTGTGAATTAATATAACGGTTTACCACAAAACATCGCAGTCAAATGTAGAATCTGAAATACATAATTAAGTGAAATATGCATAAATTGACTTTCAGTAACGTTTTTTTTCTTGTATGACTCTTATAGATATGAATACGCCAAATCGCATAATTATGAATCCACTCGAGACTAGAAAACCGGGATCGAGGAATTGTGAATCCATTTTAGATATCATTGCCATTACTGTTATCATGAAAACATTCTTTATTATTTAAGTGATTCTAATTCACAGTTTTTTTGGAATGTCATACTAGTGCTGTAAAGATATCAATTTTCAGAGATTTGATAAAAAAAATCATTTTATAAATTGTTCATTACGATAAACAGCTAATGATTCTGAATCCACTCACTGGACGAAGAAGCCGGGAAAAGGTTTGAAGATCGAAGAAACGTGAATCCATTCTAGATTCTGGCGGTTTTCGCTATTCTTATTATCACGAATTTCTTGTTCTATTTTTTTGTATTTCTAATGCAGTTATTGAGATGTCATACTGATACTGGAAAAGAAACGGGATTTTTGTATCACTAAATATATACATATTTTTT
>BOPN01002064.1:131657-136657 GCA_017312705.2 Penaeus japonicus | reverse complement strand
TATGAAAAATCAAATTATTAAAAAATACAACACGACACCTTAGCAAAAAAAAAAAAAAAGAAAAAAAAAGGAAAAAAAAAGAAAACTAATTTTAGGTAATGTGCCGGAAAATGAAGTCATTTTACATGGTCTGTTAACGGAAATGATAACGCATATGTAATGATACTAATTACGTGACAAGCTCTGAAAAAGTTAAGTGTATGATTAATTGTTATCTTTGTAATTAGGGTCTAATGAGAGAGAGAGTATGTGAGTGATAGAGAGAGAGAGAGAGAGAGAGAGAGAGAGAGAGAGAGAGAGAGAGAGAGAGAGAGAGAGAGAGAGAGAGAGAGAGAGAGAGAGAAAGGGAGAGAGACAGATAAAGAGACAGAGAACCAGAGACAGACAGAGAGAGAGAGAGAGAAAGAGAGAGAGAGAGAGAGAAATAGATAGAGAAAGATGAGAGAGTGAGACAAACAAACACATTGACAGATACAGACTGATGAGTGACTGAGAGAGAGATAAAAGGATGAAAAAATACGAAAATATAGATAAATTTAAATAGAAAATACGAAAAACAAGAGTCAAAACAGCAAGAGATCAGATAAACAATATATACAAATGAAAATAAATTATCAGATAAAGAAATAGATAAAAATAACAGAAATGAAAATAGAATAAAAGGTAGGATGAATAAGTGATAATAATGTAAATGACTATGATGATAACAAGAATAATAACAATAACGATAACAACAACAATAATAAGAAAAAGAAAAAGAAAGAAAATAGAAGAAAAAAGTTTCTCGAAAGACCTCAAAGGCCTCCCGTCTCCAAACTTCAAGGCCAAGAAAAGGAAGACACCTCCTCTTCTTTCTCTTCCTCGTCCTCCTCCTCCTTCTTCCTCTTCTTCCTCCTCCTTCTTCCTCTTCTTCCTCCTCCTCGTCTTTCTTTCTCTTTCTCCTCTTCCTCTTTCTTTCTCTTCTCTTTCTCCTCCTTCTCTTTCATCCTATTTCTTCCTCTTCTTCCTCCTCCTCCCCTTTATCCTTCCTTCTCCTCCTCTTTGTTCCTCTTCCCCTCGTCTATCTATCTCTTCCTCTTTCTCCTCCTCTTCTTCCTTCTAATCCTGTTTATTCATTTTCCTCCTCCTCCTTCTCCTCCTCTTCTTCCTTCTAATCCTCTTCCTTCTGTTTATTAATCTTCCTCCTCCTCCTTCTCCTCCTCTTCTTCCTTCTAAACCTCTTCCTTCTGTATATTCATCTTCCTCCTCCTACTCCTCTTTATTCCTCCTCTTCCTCCTCCTCTTTATTCCCCTTTCTTCACCCCGCTCTTGGACCTCACACCTTCGTCACACCCTCTTAACCCTCTCGAAGACTCGAAGACTTGAATGCCAAAGGAGTCTTTCTTTGGGGGGTAGGAGGGGAGGGGAGGGGGGTAGGGTGTATTATGTATTCGGTTGATTTTTTTTTTGTTAGGGGGGGGGGCTGACGGTTTTAGTGGTAAGGGAAGGGGTCTTGTTTTTTTCTTTCCCTCTCGGTTAGTCTGTCTGTCGGAGTTCTTTCTCTTTCTGGGTCTGTTTGTCTTTGTCTATTTGTTTGTTTCTGTTTTTTTTCTATGTGTGTCTGTCTGTTTGTCTGTGTCTGTCTCTTTGTTTCTCAATGTCTGTTTCTCTATCTTCTGTCTTATTAGAGAGAGAGAGAGAGAGAGAGAGAGAGAGAGAGAGAGAGAGAGAGAGAGAGAGAGAGAGAGAGAGAGAGAGAGAGAGAGAGAGAGAGAGACTTAAAATAAAGATAGAAAATAAAAAATAAAAATAAAAAGAGAAAATATAAACAAATAAAGAATAAAACAAAAAGAAAACATAAGACAACCCCCCCCCCAACCTCAAAACCTAAAACCCCAAACCCAATCCCTAATCGCAATCACACCCGAATCCCGAATTCCCCCAATAAACATAATACCAATCTTATTCCCTCGAATTATCCGCTTCCTGTCACACGCAGCCTAACCACGTGACCCAAGTTTCCTCTGGACAAGGTGACCTCAATCGGCTCTATGTAAGTGACGGAAGTGAATAGAGGCCAAGGTGGGAAGTGGTTTCTTTTGCTCGATGGTGCAAGGAAATGGTGTATTTGTTTTGATGTGTAAGTTTTTTTTATTTTTTTATTTATTTATCTATTTTTTATCTATTTATTTATTTTTGTATATTGTGTTGGGGTTGGGTTGGTATAGGCGGGTATGTGGTTTGTTATGTGTGTTTGTGTATGTTGGTTTTTATATGTGAGATGTGGTGATGGGTTGTTTGTATGCGTGTGTGTAAGTGTTCGTATAGATATATTTACATGTAGATATAACATTGAATTGTGTCTGTGCGTTTATGTACACCTATGTACGCAGTGATTATCAGGCAATTTCTAACTACCTAGCATCTATTTTCCTAGTTAGTAACGAAGGTGAATATAGACCAAGGCGGAATGAGGTTTCGCTAAAGAAGGTTAGCAGATGATGCTGGGAAGTGGTGAAGAAGTGAAAGAGTTTTTATATTTTTTATTTTAGTGTCATCGTAATGATGTATATAAAGGATTTTTACTTCTTCGTTTTCTTCTCATAGTAAAAGAAATCTTCATAATCTATATTTTACTAGTCTAGATTCACACAGATAAGTCGTTCACTAAATGTTATTTCACAAGTATCATTTTGGGTAAACCGCGAAGTTTATACAAAATGCATCGTGAAACGTTGAAGTGGTGATTTTATCGATAGAAAAGAAGAAGATGAAGAAGAAGAAGAAGAAAAAAAAAAATATATATATATTCAGAAATGTCACACTTGCAATTATTTGCGTTTATACGAGTATTTCAACGAAAACTCTTAATGCTAATTTTACCTACACACACACAAATATACACTTATGTTTGTATATGCATATGCGTATGTAAGTATAGACATACACTTCTACTAAATAAAAAAAAACACACAATTATCCCACAACGAAATCCCGCAAAATGACACAGATACCAAAACAAACAAGAAGTAGGTTAACCCCAAGGACAAGTGACATGCGCCATGCGTGACACAGAAGTCATCGCCGTTATAAGACTCCCCATTAACTATTCATGCGTCCAGTGATCTGATTACATGATAGCTCCCCCCATCCCCCTCCCCTTCCCCCATTCCCCCTCATTACCTCAGCGCCCATCCTCGCTCTCACCCATCAGCACTCCGCCCACCCTCACGCCCGTCCACGTGTCAAATGATTGAATTATATGACAGGTTTCCTCCCCCTTATCCCCTCACCCCTACCCCCCTACCCCGTACCTCCCCACTTAGCTATCCCCTACCTGTCCTACCCTCATTTCTCCACTCATACCCCCACCCCATACATTTATCCCCCCATAACCCCCCTCTTCTACCTCACCACCCTCCTCCTCATCCCCCTACCCCTCCCTACCCCCTAACCTCACCCTCCCCTTGCCCTCACCATCCTCATCATACCCCTCTCGATCCCTCCCCACCACACCCCCTACTCCCCCCCCCCCCTCCAATTTACATAGGCCTATCTCCTGGAACTAGTAGCGCCTATGGGAAAACCCGTAACCTGCTATACCGTAGTTCATGTGTCCTACATTCTATTGACAGGAAACACGTGGCTATAAATGTTCGATTTCTTGCTATTTATATGCTATTGTGACCAATAGGACTCAAGGAGCGGATTGTGAGAGATCGTAATAAAGATCTTACTCGTATCTTTCTGTATGTAACTGTTTGACTGATTATCTTTTTATTTTTCCTTATTATTATTTATTTTTTTTTTGGGGGGGGGGGCGGGGGCGGGGGGGCATTGACTGACCAATATCATAAATGTGGTGGAAAATATAATCATGATGTTCTTTTGTTTTTTTTCTGTGATTAACTTCCTTTTTCGATGTTTCATAACAGATGTTGACTCTTTGTTTTTTAAATTATAATCTTTTCGTTTATATTTATCTTATTTCTTCTTTTCTTCTCGTAACTATAGTTATTTTTGGGGTTCGTTATCCATTTATCTCTCTATCTCTCTATTTGTATTTAATTCCTTATTTCATTTTCCTTTCTTCCTCCTCTCTATCTCCTCTGCATCCAAATCTCACTCTTCTTCTCCTCTTTTCTTATTCCTTCTTCCATTTCGTCTTTCCCATCTTCCTTTTCCTCTACTCATTTTTTTCTTATTCCTGACTCCTCCCCTTCCTCCTTATCCCTATCTCCCTTCTTCTCTATTCAACTCTCTTTGTTAAGCATCCTTCTACATTTCCCTTTCTTTCCCTTATCTTTATCTCGCTCTCTTCTTTACTTATCCCTCTTTCGTCTCTTTATTTTTCTAATCACCTCCTCCCTCTATCTCTTTCTTTTCCACTTCTCTCATCCCTATCTACCTCTCTCTCATTTCCCTTCCTCTCCTCCCTCTTTCTCTTTCCCATCCTCCTTTTCCCCTCCCCTCTCTCCACCTTTCTCTTCCTCTCCTCTGACTCCCTCTTTCTCTTCCCCATCTCCTTCTCCCTCTTTCTCTTCCCCATCTCCTTCTCCCTCTTTCTCTTCCTTTCCCTATCTACCTATCCTTAGCATCTCCACCCTCACCCCCCTCCGTGCGCTTAGTTCCCACAATTACATGTGTGGAATGCAAAGATTCCCTTGTAACGTTGCATGCTACATGTTGATCGTGTGAACTTGAGAGAAAAGATAAACCATGTTTTTATCTTTTAATGTAATTCCGTTGGCGTATTTTATCTAATCTATCTATCTATTGTATCTATCAATCGATTATTGCAAGTCTGATAATTTTGTTTTTATTCGTGAAGAGGAGGAAGACAAAGATGATAAGGAGAACGAATGGCAAGAAAGAGGGGAAGGGTGTCAAGAAAGAATTGAGGGAAAGAATAAAGGAATGGGGAAGGAAGGAGATAATAATGGGAATAAGAAAAGATGGAAGAACAGAGAAGCGGTACTAAACGCTATCACAAGAATACAACGAAGAGTTAGTAAAAGAAA
>BOPN01002064.1:104157-109157 GCA_017312705.2 Penaeus japonicus | reverse complement strand
CTTAAAGATATTTATTACGAATCGAACATAAGAAAAGAAAAAAAATATATACACCTTAGAAACGCAATAAACAATATAACGCGAAAGATTTTTTTCGATAGACATTTGTTAAGAGAGAGAGAGTCTGAGAGAGAGAGAGAGAGAGAGAGAGAGAGAGAGAAAGAGAAAGAGAGAGAGATGGAGACATTAAAGAGAGAGAGAGAGAGAGAGAGAGAGAGAGAGAGAGAGAGAGAGAGAGAGAGAGAGAGAGTGAGAGAGAGAGAGAGAGAGAGAGAGATAGAGAGAGATAGCATAAGGGAAAATGAGTGCAAGAAAGAAAGAGAAAAAGTAAGTTAGAGAAAGAAAGAAAAAGAAACAAACAAAAAGAGAAATCGCTAAACAACACCTACAACAAAAGAAAACCCCCCAAAACCCAACAATAAAACAACAACAAAAACAAAGCCATAAAAAAAAAAACATCCCTACAGGTTACGAGTCACAATCCACAGGTCACAATCCACAGGTCGCAGGTCACACACAGGTCGCAGCCAAAGGAAAAGAAGGGTAAAGACGCGCCGAGCTAACGGTTACACGCGCAGGACAGTTTAGGTAAATTACGTCTTATGAGGTCCAGGAAGTGAGGCGAGGAAGAGGGGGGGGGAGGAGGAGAGGGGGGAGGGGGAGGAGAGGGAGGAAGGAGGAGGAGAGGGGGGAGAGGGGGGAGGCGGAGGAGAGGCGGGGGAGTGGGAGGAGAGGGGGAGGAGGAGGAGAGGGGGAGGAAGAGGAGGAGAGGGGGAGGAAGAGGAGGAGAGGGAGGGAGGAGGGGGAGTTGGTGGAATGCGATGGAATGTGGGAGGGAGGGAGGGAGGGCGGGAGGGATGGAGGGAGGAGGATGGGGTGGAGGAGGGGAGAGGAAGAAGGATGGGGGAAGGGTGTGAGTAGGGGGTGGGGGACGGGAGGAGGGAGGGATGGGAGAAGGGGTAGTAGGGGGGAAGGAAGGTAGGTAGGAGAGAAGGATAGGGGAGAGGGGAGGGTGTAGGTGGGAGGATGGGAGGAAGGAAGCGGAGAATAGGAAGGAGGGAAAGAAGAGGAGGGTAGCGGAGGATACGTGAAGGGAGGAAGAAAGAGGAGGAGGGAGGGAGGATAATGAGAGGAGAAAGAATAGAAAACAGATATCTGTAGGACGGGAGAGAGAATGAGAATGAAGAGAGGAAGATAGGAGGGGAAAGAAGACAGAGATAAGAAGAAGGAAAGAAGAAAATCATGAGGAAAATAGAGGAGAGAAATGAGGAACGTGGGAAAGAGTACAAAAGAGAAAGAAAATGACAGAGAGGCGAATAGGAGGAAGAAGCGAAGAAGAGAAAGAGGAGGAGGATAGGAGGAGGAAGATAGGAGGAGGAGGTTAGGAGGAAGAGGAGGAGGAGGATAAGAGGAGGGAGATAGGAGGAGGTGGTTAGGAGGAGGAGGATAGGAGAAAGATGAAAAGAAGATAAATAAGAGGATAGGAAGAGGCGGATAGGAAGAGGAGGATAGGAAGAGAAGAAAAAGAGAAGGATAGGGGAAGGAGTAAAAGAAGAGAAATAGGAGGATAAGAAGAGACGGATAGAAGACGAAGGATAGAAGAATAGGAGGTAAGACAAGAATGAATAATTAGTCGCTTAGCGTCGGCTAAGGACGCGGGGGCGGGGGAGGGGGTGCAGGGGGGGAGGTAGGTATGGAGGATGGAGCGGGGTGAAGGGGGGGGGTCCAAGTAAATGATTTTTGACACGAAAGGAATAGTCTTCGTCGTTGCTATTATCAATACGATTAAGAGACCTGTCTTTATATTGATATCACTGCCGCTTACTTTATTTGAGAGAATCGTGATGTAATGATAATGATGATGACAATATGATTCGTAAGGACATCAATATCTATAAAATAATCAAAATTATAGTCATTATGATCTTTAATCAAACAATTTATCAATTTATGGCCAACAATTTACCAGCTCAATATATATATATATATATATATATATATATATATATATATATATATATATATATATATATATATATTCTCAATTTTCTCTATGAATTCAAATCAGTTATCTTTCTTATAGATACCTGTCTCATTAGTATGCACCTGCCAATTAGCTTGTGTTCAAACTCAGGTCATACTGCTTGCCCGTTTGTCTGTTTGTGACCTAATTCTTATAGGTTCCACTACAACTGTTGCCATATGACTCAACGATGACTCAGTATTGCCAAGGAAGTGAGAGCTCTATTAAATCTGTCATTCATGGTATTATTATCATCATCTTCTTATTCATTTTCATCAGCGTTATCATTATTACTATTGTTTTCAATATTATTATCTTCATTATTATTATTATTGTTTTCATTATCATTATTATCATTATCGTTCGGGTTATTTTAATTCATAATTTCGATATTTAACAAGTTATATACCACTAAAAAAACGAGTCATATTTTTAATGCTTAGTAAAACAGAAAAACAAACAAACAAATATGATTGATTACACTCGTGCCGTGAACTTGACCGCTTGACCGTCACTTCCCCCCCCCCCTTTCCCCTTCCCCATGCATGACAGTCACCCCTCCCCTCCCCTCCCCCCCATTGCATGACAATCGCCACCCCTTCCCTTCTCATCAGACCCTCTAAGAAGACGGCACTATAAGGCAGACAGATCAATTCATGAATTCCTATTCGTTCAGATACAGTAATCTTGATTCAGATCATTAAAAAAATTGATATGATATTCATGGGAAGAGTGAGGATTTCTTTAATAGGCCTATATGCCGAGATCTCAATTGATACTTTTTTATTCGAGTAATGTAATGTACCTGTAAATCACTCTTCATGATCACAAATCACAATAGGCCTACATGTTCAACCTAACTGCATAAGCCTATCCACGAACTCATATGTTGCATAGCAACTTAAATTAGGCCTATCTACCTGAATACTTACAAACTACACAGATAACCTCAATGAGCCTCTGCATGCTATCAACCTGCATAGACCTAAAGGTTACGATGTTGCAAAGCAGCTGAGAAGAGACCAACATGAGATATCAAAGAGAGTAGGCTACAAGTTGCAATAAAGTAGCTCAGTGAAGGCCTGCACGTGCTCGGTCCCTGCATAGGCCTATCTGGCACCCACCTGTTCGACGAAGACAGCCGTCGGGTGCTGGTCGTCCCTCGCCCAAGCCGTGGCCGAGAGGATGATCAGGAGTCCGGATGAGGCCATGGACAGGATGGCCACGCACATGAAGCTCACGACGTACACATGGGCGTAGGGGCGGCGAGAGGCACACACGCCCAGGAAGCCCGAGACGCCCACGACTGCCCCAGCCCACATGCCGGCACCGAGGGGCGAGAGGGCGGCCTGCAGGATGAGTGCCAGCGCGCCCAAGGTCACCATGAAGACGGCCAGAAGGAGCTTGAGGATCCCTAAGGACATGGCGAGCTTGGCGGGGAAGAAGTGGCCTCGAGGGTCCACGGCGCCCGACACGGAGCGTAGGGAGCGCCAGGTGAGCGCCCCTCCGCCCACGCCGCCCGCGATGCCATGGCTGGTGCCCCGGCTACTACTCCCGCCCGTGGTCGTCGTGCCTCGTCCCACGCCCATGGCGGCCCCTCCTCCTCCTCCTCCTCCCCCTCCGCCCAACAGCACGTCTCGTAAGGAACCGCCGCCTCCACTCACGCCCATTTTGAAGTGTTTCTTATTCTGTTTCTACGAGAAGTTTTGCCCACAAGCGCCGCTTTTCCGTCGACAGGTCACTCCACCACACGCCACAGCATTACATTAACGCAATGCCAAGCGTATCTAAACACTATTCTTCACAAGCAACAAAAGCACTAAAGCACGTCTTCCGTATTGTATCAGGAAAGGCGCTTGTATATACTAATAATAAAACGCACACACAGAAAACAACTTCAAAGACTTCAATGCAGTGTTTACAGCGGGAAGAAGTTTTCACTCAAGAACCACGGGGAGCGCAGAGAGAAACACCCTCTCCCGGCAACGTCTCACAGTACACTGCCTGAGCCGACGTCATTCACGCGCTGTCAGGTGCCTCCTCTTCCCCCCTCCCCCTCCCCCTCCCCTTCCATCCGACACCCCTCCCCCCCTATAGCGGTCTGTGTCAGGTGCCTCCCCTCCCCCCCCCCCACTTCTCCTCCAGTCTGTGCCAGTTGCTTCCCCCCCCCCCTTACCTTCCCCTCCCCCACTTCCAATAGCGGTGTGTGTCAGGTGCTTTCCTTCCCCCCCACCCCCACCCCCCACCAATTCCCCCTCTCCCTTCCCCTAACCTCCCCCTATGCTTATGGCGGTCTGTGTCAGGTGCATTTCCTACCCCCCCCCACTCCCTCCCTCTCTCTCCCCATACCCCCTTTTTATCATTCCCCTCTCTCACTCCCCCCACTCCACTACCTCCTTCCCCACCTTCAGAGTCTGTATCAAGTATCTTTCCCCATTCCTTCCCCAACCCCCTACCCTCACATTTAACCTCCCCCTCCTCCCCTATCCCCCCATCACCCCCTCCTCCACATAGCACCCCCCCTTCTCCGTTATACTCTACTCTTGTATCGATAAATTACGAAGGCCTTTGTGATTACGTACTATAGTTTATGTTTTTGCAGTATAATTCACGCTTTTATTATTCTCAACCTGATTTTAGAATATGAAACATTTTGGTATTGTTATAGTACGTATTTATTTTATATATATGTTATATATATATACTGTACATAAATACGTACATGCATACATACTTACATAGTTTAACACACACACACACACACACACACACACACACACACACACACACACACACACACACACACACACACACACATACACACACACATACACACACACACACACCCACACACACACACACACACACACACACACACACATATTACATATATATATATATATATATATATATATATATATATATATATATATATATATATATACACATATATATATACATATATATATATATATAT
>BOPN01002064.1:94157-96657 GCA_017312705.2 Penaeus japonicus | reverse complement strand
CAGAGACTCAGAGACTCGGAGACTCAGAGACTCAGAGACTCAGAGACTCACACCGAAGAAGCTGGAGAGTTCAGGTGCTACGCGACTTGTGCATGAGAAGGATGCTGCTAACTTGCAATTGCTATGCAGCACCTGGAGGATGGTTTATGAGGAGGGGAGGGGGGAGAGGGGGGGGGGGGGGGGGGGGGAGGGGTGTTGATGATGATGGTTGCTTTTATTGGCACATGCGGATGACGTGACGTGTGTGTGTGAGATTAAAGATAGATTGAGTGATAGATAGGTTGAGAGAGGATGAGATAGATATTTGGTTAGATGTATAGACTGATAGGCAAATTGAAATAGATATCCAAATATATATATATATATGTATATATATATATATATATATATATATATATATATATATATATATATATATATATATATATATATATATATATATATATATATATAGAGAGAGAGAGAGAGAGAGAGAGAGAGAGAGAGAGAGAGGGGAAGAGAGAGAGAGAGAAAAAGAAAGATAGATAGATAGATAGATAGATAGAGAGAGAGAGAGAGAGAGAGAGAGAGAGAGAGAGAGAGAGAGAGAGAGAGAGAAAGAAAGAAAGAGAGAAAGATAGATAGACAGAGAGAGAGTGAGTGAGAGAAAGTGAGACACATAAAAAGACAACTTTCCCTGCCAAACGTGCCCACAAAGTTCAAAGCCAGCGAGGCAACCCTGAACCAGTTGGCTTACCAGGTAGGACCAATTAACTCATTCAGTCCCAGAGCATGTCTACTCAGGGCCTACCTTCAAGCGGCGGGGAAACTCTCACTCTCTCGTTTTCTCTCTCTCTCTCTCTCTCTCTCTCTCTCTCTCTCTCTCTCTCTCTCTTTCTCCATTTCTTTATCTCTATTTTGGTTTATCCTTTCTCTTTCCTTATTTTGCTTTCTTTGTTGTTTTTTTCTCTCTCTATTCTTTCTTTCTCTCTCTCTCTCTCTTTCTCTCTCTCTCTTGTTCTCTCTCTCTCGTTTACATTCTTTCTTTCCCCCCCCCTCTTCTCTCTCTCTCCCTCTGACTCTACCCTCCTCCCTCTCCTCTCCCCCCCTTTTTCTCCCTCTCTGTCTGTCCTTCTCTCTCTCTTTCCCTCTTGCCCTCCCTCCCTCCCCCCTCTCTCTTTCTTTCCCCCCCTCCCTCCCTTCCGTCCCTCTCTCTCATTTTATCTTTCCCCCTCCTGCTCCCCCCCCCTACCCCTCTCTGATTGGTCCAGCAGTGGGGATTACGAAAACCGTGGGATTTAATGAGCGGGAGAAAGTCATTGGATGGAAGTGGGAGTGTTAGAGAAAGGGGAAAAGGGGTGGGGGGGAGGGGCGGCGGGGGTGAAGGAGAGGAGGGGAATGGAGAGGAAAGAGAGGAAAAAGGGGAGAGAGAGACGATTGAGAGGAGTTAGAGGGAAGGGGAATTGAATGAGGGGAAAGGGAAGGGAAGGAGAGGACGGGAACGGAGAGGAAAGAGAGGAATAAGGGGAGAGAGAGACGATTGAGAGGAGTTAGAGGGAAGGGGAGGAGCATGGGGATGAAGGAGAGGAATAGAGGAAGGAGGAGAGGATATATGGGAGGCGAAGCGAAGAGGAATTAAGTGAGAGGAAAATAGAAGGGAAGAACAGAAGAAGGGAGACTAAGAGAGGGGAAAGCAGAAAGGGGAGGAGGAGAGGAGGTAAAGTGGAGAGGAAGAGGAAAGGAGGGGAGGGGAAGGGGAGGAAGGCAGGGTTAAGAGGAAAAAGAGGGGGAATGTGTGTGTGTGGGGAGGGGGAGGTGGGGAGATGGGGAGATCGGTAGGAAGGGAGAATGAGGGGGGGGGGGGGAGAAGAGATGAGAGGAAAAGGTTGGTGGAAGGGAGAGGGGAGGAGGAGGGGGATGTTAGGGTAAGGGAGTGGGGGGGGGGGGAGGAAGGGAGAAAGGAGGAGGAGGAGGAAGGAGGAGGAGTTAGAGGAAATGAGAAGGGGGGAGGAAGAGGAAGGGGAAATCACTATAGCAGGGGAAACCGTTAAGCGGAGTGAGGGGAAGAGGAGAGGGAGGTGATGGGTTGAGGAGAGGGGGGGGGGGAGATACACGGGCGCCGACAAGCCACAGGGCCTACGGGCGTGGGCGTGTGTGGTCTCGACGTGATATGTCGATTCCAACGGCCTTTCACCCGATGGTCTTAACGTGGTTCATTTTGCTTGAGTTACGCTTCACTCTCTATTTTGTTTATTCTATTCATTATCATCATATTCTAAGTTCTCATTCCTTTCACCATCGAAGGAAAAATGATACAGAGACTGCGATAACTTCACAGAAATAGTGATGAGAGAAGTATAAGAGAATTGTTTATAATGAGAGCTAGAGTCATTGATATGATGACCGTTTTCTATGCTTCTGTCGCTATGTTTCCGTCCACGATATTTTATTCTGAAGGCTACTAAATATATTAAATATATTGCTGTTATTAACTCTTTTCTTTCATAAAATTTAAAAACAA
>BOPN01002064.1:86657-91657 GCA_017312705.2 Penaeus japonicus | reverse complement strand
ATGCATATACATCAAAACGTTTCTACAATCAAAATGAGTTGAAGTTGTCTATACGAGAAAGGAAACACATACAAACACACACACAACCAAATGCCTAGCAATCTGCAGCCAACAGCCAGATCAAAATTTCAACACATCACAACTTCCCGACGCAAGCAAGCAGTCACCCGAAAGCATACCAGTCATTCTTGAGGCAGTCAGGCCTTGACATCTCAGGTAGTCTTCGTGCCATCTTGCAAAACCTGCAATAGCGTGGTAGGTTACTTGCACTGCGGGTCAGTTCATCAGAGGCGGCCGGTTTTTATTCTCCTTTTTGTGTTTTTTTTTTTGGCTTTGCGGGTGGATCGCTGTGATATCTCGATTATGGTTGTTATAACTTAATTGCATATATATATATATATATATATATATATATATATATATATATATATATAAATATATATATATACATACACAGTATATATATATGTATACATATATATATATATATATATATATATATATATATATATATATATATATATAAATATATATATATACATACACAGTATATATATATATGTATACATATATGAATATACATACTTGCTTTTGTTACCATCAGAATTAACATTGTTGTTGTTATTGTTGTTACCATTCTCATTATTATCATCATCACCTATTGATATTAGCCATCATCATGATTATGATATGATTATCATTATCATGATTGATGATGCCATCATGACTTTCTCAATATAACTACTATTATTATTCATCATGATTATACGTCATTTCCTTACTGTCATTATTTCATCATCATTTTGTTCATTAATGTTATATCATCATTATCATCATTACGTTATTATTACTACATTGTTTTACAAAGTATGACAAACATTCCTATCATTATCGTTATTATCATCATTCTTATCCAGTTATTTATCATCATTATCATTAATGTTATTATCATCATTATTATCATTAATGTTATTATCATCATTATTATCATTAATGTTATTATCATCATTATTATCATTAATGTTATTATCATCATTATTATCATTAATGTTATTATCATCATTATTATCATTAATGTTATTATCATCATTATTATCATTAATGTTATTATCATCATTATTATCATTAATGTTATTATCATCATTATCATGGATATTGCTATCATCCTCCTCCTTTATATCCGATATACAATGGGCCAAAATAGAGCTAACTGATGAGAGAAACCCTTCGCTCTTATGGCACGAGTCCACAATGGTCACTGTCCCTTGTCACTGCAAGTTTTCTCGTATGGAATCTCTGTTCCGTGGCGTCAAGTTTGTGGTATTGTGTTTTAGCTTATCTCTCTATCTGTCTGTCTGTCTGTCTGTTTGTCTGCGTGTATGTGTGTCTCTGCCCTCTCTCTCTCTCTCTCTATCTACCTCTCTCTCTTTCTTATTTTCCGTCTTTATTCCTCTACCTTCTCGCCTTCTCTAACCCCGATTATCTCTATTCCCTTCCCCCCTTCCCGACACTCCTCCCTACCTCTCCCTCTCTCCTCACCCACTCTATGTCCTCCCTCCTTCTCCCCCCCCCCACATTCTCTTCACTCTCCCTCCCTCCACCCTTCGACCCTCACCCTCCGGCTCTCTTCCTCTTTTCCTCCCCCCCCCCCACCTTCCTTCCCTCCACCCACCAACCCTCTGTCTCCCTCAACTTTTCCCTCCCCCCGTCCACTCTCCTTTCCCCCACCCTCTCTCCCTTTTGTCTTCCCTCATCCGCCTCCCCCCCACTCTCCCTCCCTCCACCCACCAACCCTCTCCCTCTCTCCCTTTCCCTCCCCCCACCTCCAACCCTCTCCTTTTTCCCTTCCATCCTCCCACTCCCTCACATCCCCGCCCACTCTCCCTCCTCCCACGCTCCCACGCTCCCTCCCCTCCAACCCTCTCCCTCATGTGCATTTCCCCTCCCAACCCCGTCCATTAAAGTGACCACATAAGGGACTACAGAGAGTGAAAGCTGAGGAGAAATTTTATTCATTCTACCTGCTTGACGGCTAAGAGGTTTTAGCCCCGCACTCTTTAAAGAAGAAGAAGAAGAAAAAAAAGAAAATGAATAAAGATGACGTGGGAAAAAAAGGTAGGAGGGAGGGGGAGAAAAAAAGAAAGAAGAACTGGTTCTGTTACCTCTGCAATCAATAAAGAGATGAAAAAAGGAGAGAAAAAACGGAATAAGGTTTGGGAGAAAGTTTGATTGTGTAGTTCGATAATTTTCTTCTTTCTCTTCTCCCTTCTTCTTCTTTTTTTCTTTTCTTTTTTTTTTTTGTGTGTGGGGGGGGGGGGGGGTAATCCAATGAAATTAAGAATGCTGTATTAATCATGAGTTTAATATTTGACCTAAGAAGGAAACGTTAAAATGAGAAGTTGTCTTTGTTTGAACCTTAGTGACGTCAGAAATTACAGTGACATCAAAATTACTGTACAAATTTAATTTCAGTAGTCATTGTTTTCGATTGAATTAATTTTTTTTCCAAACAAAAAGAAAGTTTGCCATATGAAAGTCACTTACACTATCAAGAGCTAATCTACACCAAGTACATAACTTTTTCAGAACGAGCCTCCGAACAGCAAGCAGAATTGGTTGTAAGAGAAACGAGAAAACGTTTGTCTAAAGGACTTTATTTTACATGTTATTACATAGCTTTCAAAGGTTTATGGTACAAGTGTTTATAAGATTTATGCTTACGTTGAATATCATTATCAACATAAGCAGGTCTGTCTGTGTTAGCGGAAGTAATCGATATCAACCTCGCCATATTTAACCTAGATGGCGCTCTATCATTCAAGATGGCGTTTTGACACTAACACGTTGTCTCTTTATCTTTAATGGGGGAATACCTAGTGACAGCCTGAGTAATGAGTAAAATTACTTATTCTAATGTCCTTGTAAGGGGCGGGGGTATACACACGAAAATACGTTATGTGTCTATGATTACAATCACAAAGAAAATATGATGTTTTGTTTTATAAAGACAGATTAAACAGCGACGGTATTCTACACTAAAGACCTTGGTCTTGGTTTATCTTCTTTTAAAAGATCACATGGGGCTTTTATACTTGTCTGCTCACACAACACACATAAATAAACACAATCACATACATACAAACAGACATATGTAATGGTATGCCATATTTTATGTCGTATAAACCCTTATTTCCGTTATCATATGTTCTTCAGCTAATGGCCATGAAAACACACACACACACATAGACCTACATGATGATATAGCATTTTCTATATATCGTAAATCATTTTTATTACCGTAATTCCTGTTATTGAATGTTCTTTTCTGTCGTTTTGGCAATATATCAATAAATCCCAGAACAAAGGTAATCGAAGTAAAGATAAATATGTATATATATATACCACTAAACGATAAAAAACTTCCATTTTCTTTCATGTTTAACACAAATAAACAATATAGAGAAACAAATCTGCAGATTATCATCGTTAGCCCTACAATATTTCTATGGCTTGTATGTCGATCTCTTATAAAAAATACTAAATTATCTACTTTTCGTAGAATGCATTTGAGAATCTATATACTTTTACTATCTTCTTGTGCCATATAATATCCTGCATGATACGGTCTTCAATGATTCTAATACGTGAGAAGTCAAGATAAATTTTTAGGGTTGATTGTTTTTGTTAACGAGGTAGAAAGGAGAAGAAGGGAAGAGGTCTTTATGTTGCTCCTAGCTCCATCCCTCCCGTAATTACACTCATATGCACAAAGATAATTACGAAACATCTAATCACTATTGCAGACTTATGTAATTTCACTTGGAACGATTCATTCTTTTACTTTGCATAACATAGGGATTGCGAGTTATATTTATACTCATATTTATGTTTATGTAATTATATGTCGTCTATATTTTTTCTAGTTATTGGTCTTTTCAACTTTACTGACGTGTTATTAACACCTACTTCATTATCTGATTGATACAAGAATAGAATAGGCAAACTTCAAGGAAAAACGTGCCCCATAAATTTTACGTTTTCTATGAAGACTCAGAATACTTTTGTTTTCTTTGATATAATTTTGGGGTAGACTATTTAGTATTACCTCAACTTTTATCGAAAGCTGAACTATTCTTCTTGGTGTGACGTATTAGATTCTGATATTACTGGCTGTGATTCTAGTTTATATGATTTGTTTACGCTGCATAAGTGACTCCTTGGAAATGTTGGGAAAGGATATGCTTTGAAGACTAATGGTAATGAAAATGATAATGATGATAATGAAAATGATAATGGTAATGATAACAATAATGTTAATGATGATAATGATAATGGTAATGATTTTGATAATAAAACTGATAATGATTTTGATGATAACACTGATAATGATGATTGTGGTAACGATAAACATAATAACAATTGCAATAAAGTAATGTTAATCATGATAGCATTAATCATGCTAATGCTAATGATAATAATACTGTTAATGATGATAATAATAATGATAACATTGATGATGGTAATGACAATTATGATAATAATAATGATAATAACGTAATGATAATCATGACAATAGTTATAATGCTAATGCTGATAATAACAATCTTGATAGTAATGATATTGATAGTGATAACAATATCTATAATAACAATAATGATAATGATAATGATAGTGTTCAAATTATAAATGATATTAATGATAATGGTAACAATATTAAAACAATAATGAAAATGATAATAACTATTACAACAATAATAATGATGATAACGATGAAAATAATGATAATGATTAAAATATCAATGATATTCACAATAATGGTGATATGCAGAAAATGGATGGTATGCCTAACACTCTAAGGAAAATATTACAATAAAAGTTTATACTTAAAGAAGTCGCCCTGTTTCTCTCAAGAATACGAGAAAAACGTGATTTGTTTGGAAAAGTATGCTATATATATATATATATATATATATATATATATATATATATTTTTTTTTTCC
>BOPN01002064.1:65000-72500 GCA_017312705.2 Penaeus japonicus | reverse complement strand
GAGAGAGAGAGAGAGAGAGAGAGAGAGAGAGAGAGAGAGAGAGAGAGAGAGAGAGAGAGAGAGAGAGAGAGAGAGAGAGAGAGAGATACAGAGAGAGAGAGAGACAGAGAGAGAGAGACAGAGATAGGCCAATAGAGACAGAGAAAGAGAGAAAAGGAAAGAGAATGAAAGAGAGATAGAGATGGATGGATAGATAGATAGAGAGAGAAAGTGATTGAGTGAATGAGTGAGTGAGAGAGATAAAGAGAGAGAGAGAGAGTGAGAGAGATAGATAGATAGATAGATAGATAGATAGATAGATAGATAGAGAGAGAGAGAGAGAAAGTGAGTGAGTGAGTGAATGAGTGAGAGAGAAAGTGATTGAGTGAATGTGCAAGTGAGAGAGAGATACAGAGAAAGAGAGAGAGAGAGAGATAGGCCAATAGAGACAGAGAATGAGAGAAAAAGAAAGAGAATGAAAGAGAGATAAAGATAGATAGATAGATAGAGAGAGAGAGAAAGTGAGAGAGAGAGAGAGAGAGAGAGAGAGAGAGAGAGAGAGAGAGAGAGAGAGAGAGAGAGAGAGAGAGAGAGAGAGAGAGAGAGAGAGAGAGAGAGAGAGAGAGAGAGAGAGAGAGAGAGAGAGAGAGAGAGAGAGAGAGAGAGAGAGAGAAAGTGAGCGAGTGAGTGAATGAGTGAGAAAGAGATACAGAGAGAGAGAGAGACAGAGACAGAGAGAAAGAGATAGGCTAATAGAGACAGAGAAAGAGAGAGAAAGAAAGAGAATGAAAGAGAGAGAGAGAGAAAGAGATACAAAGAGAAATAGAGACAGAGAGAGAACCTGAAAAAAACACTCCCAAAGACAAAACAATAGATCGAAGGAAAGAAAGGAAAAAAAAGGGAGAATCAAAACAGAAAAACAGATCAACAAGTTAAGTTTTATAGAAGAAAAATAAAGATGAAGATAAAGGAGATAACAAGAGAGACAAAAGAATAGATTTAGAAATAACAGAACCGACAGATAATATTAAGGAGGGAAAGAAATAGAATTGTATATCAAATAGAAATAAAAATATAATACAACGAAACAGATAAATGAAAGAAACGAAGAGATAAAATAAGTAGATAAATAAAATAGAAATGAAATAAAAGAATGAAAAAAAAATCAGAATACGATGTTGGAGAGAAGGAAGAAGAGGAAGAACAGAAAGGGTGAAAAAAAGGAAAAAAAGGAAAAAAAAAAGAAAAAAAGACTCTTGAGGCGTTAGTCTTAACACGAAGGAAATATATATATATAAAAAAAAGGTCTCGAGGTACTTTTCGTTTCCTTTAGTTATGACATTAAGAAAGGAAAAGATCGTAAATCATTTTCTTTTTCTTTCTGAACAAACCGTTCGGCAGTTGATGATGGTTGGGTTGTTACCGTTACTCCTTCATTTCCTTCTTTCTTTCTTATTTATTATCTTTATTGAAAATGTTGATTTATCATTTTCTGGTAAATATTGTAAATTATTATGATTGTATCATAGTGTAAATTTTAAAATCACATGGACTTATAATTATTTCAATTTTGATATTACGTTAATTGAAATTTACTAAGACATATGGATAGATCATTTTCTGTTATTTTGCTTCAAATCTCATTATCTTATTATTCCTTCGATATATTTATTTTTTGCCTATTCTTATTACTGAATGTTATTTCTCTCCCATTCTCTTCCTCCTCTCTCTCTCTCTCTCTCTCTCTCTCTCTCTCTCTGTCTCTCTCTCTCTCTCTCCCTCCTTCCTCTCTTTCTTTTTCTCTCACTAGCGTATGTTTGGTAATACCGTCTGTTTTGATGTGACTTTTATAATCCTATTTCCTTATGTATCCAAAAGGAAGGATAGAATACCATATACAATACTATATTCTGCATAGGGAAGGGAATAAGAGGGAGGGGTCAGGAGAAAAGGGAAGGGAGGAGAGGAAAGAGAATGGGAGGGGGGGAAGGGAAATGACGAGGGGGAGGAGGAGAGGGAAGTGGGAAAGGGGGAGGAAAGAGAAAGGGGGAGAGTGAAGGAGAGAGAGGTGGATAGGAGACGAGAAAGAGTGGAAAAAAGAGAGGAGTGGGAGGGGGTGGGAGGAGAAGGGGAGAGAGAAGGGGGGTGGGAAGAAAATGAGAGAAGGAGGGAAAGAAGGTGAGAGAGAAAGGAGTAGAAGTGGGAAACAGATAGATAGATAGATAGATAGAGCGAGAGAGAGGGAAAGGGAGAGAGAGAGAGAGAGAGAGAGAGGAAAGAGAGAGAGAGAGAGAGAGAGAGAGAGAGAGAGAGAGAGAGAGAGAGAGAGAGAGAGAGAGAGAGAGAGAGAGAGAGAGAGAGAGAGAGAGAGAGAGAGAGAGAGAGAGAGAGAGAGAGAGAGAGAGAGAGAGAGAGAGAGAGAGAGAGAGAGAGGAAAGAGAGAATAGGGGCAAAGAGAAGAAAGAGAGAGTGGGGGCAAAGAGAGGAAAGGGAGAGTGGGGGCAAAGAGAGGAAATGGAGGGAGAAAGGAGAGGGACAGGCAGGCAGAGAGAGAAAGGAGAGAAAGGGAGAGAGAGGAGAAAGGAAAAAGAAAGATGAAAGGAATAAGGAGATGGAGAGTGAGAAAGGGAGAGAGAGGAGAAAGGAAAAAGAAAGATGAAAGGAATAGGGAGATGGAGAGTGAGAAAGAGATAATGAGAAAAAGAAAGGAAGACATGGGTGACGGGGAAGTAGAAGGAAAGGGAGAAGAAGAGGGAGATAAATTATTATTATTATTATCATTACTATTATCATGATCATCATAATCATAAACATGATCACTGGCATCATATTCTCATTGTTATTTTTTTTATGATCAGTATTATCATAAGTCATGACCAAAGCGGAGACAATTTCAAAAGCTTTACAGCATGTCATGTTACTTCCATCTGATAACTTAAGCCTACAAAAGAGAAAGAAAGAAAGAAAGAAAGAAGGAAAATAAAAACGTAGGAACAGCCGTTATTATTAGACATTATAGACAGGAAGGCCATTGCCTTACCTTAATTGCGGATACAGGAGTGACATAGTCCTTCTCTGCAGACTCTTGGTACAGTTTCAACCTGAAATACACACCGTTTCACGTTTAAACACCGAAAGCATCCTGCATGGAATATATAATGGGGAATAAATGTTGAATTATATAATAAAAGTTAACTGTACCTGCGTGGAATATATATTGGGAAAAAAGTTGAATTATATCATAAAGTTGAACTTATTCGAATCATTATTCGGGGAAAACATGTAAATGCAAACATTTATGGTGTTATAATACGAGAAAAAATGTTTTTGAGGGTAAACTCATCTAAAGAACATTATCTTTAATTTCACGGATTACAGAAAACGTATTAAAGGGTAGACTTATCTAATAAATTCTCTTTTACTTCTCCGACCATAGAAAACGTATTCAAGGATAGACTCGCGTAAAACATCTTCCTTTATTTTTCTCATCATAGAAAACGTATTAAAGGGTAAACTCACGTAATCACCGTCCCGAACTGGAACAGCACCAGGACGTTGCTGAATATACAAGCGAAGAACCAAACATCAACTGCCTTCACGTAATCTGTGTTGGGACTGGATGCCCTAAGATAGAAAGAGTATAGCATTATCACAGAGAACATTTAGCAAGTAATAAAGATCTCTTGATAATGGTATGTATAATCTCATTATTAAGTAATCAATACAAAAACAAATCTTTGCCAAAATGGCTTTCATTCTAACTTCATATCAACAATTGCATCGGAAACCTTGCAATCCATCTACAAAATCACAAACTAGCATAAATTCACATAAAAATATGGAACACACACACACAGATATATATATATATATATATATATATATATATATATATATATATATATATATATATATATATATGTATGTATACATATATGCATATCGGGTACAAAACCAAAAACCTTCGGACCGCATGCCATATAATCTGTAACCATCCTCAATGTACGCCACAAAATTGTAAAAATTTAATTCGATTATATTTTTAAATAAAAAGGGTTATAACCTCTATCAATACACTTGTATTTATGAATCTAATAGATTTAAGATGATCTACAGTTGAACGAAATCATGCATGTTAACAACTGGTTTATCTTCGTCATTCGATATTCTCTTTAGGCACACATGCTAAGAAGAAATTCACACATAGTTGCACTGCATTGCCTCATTGCAGAAAGAAAATAACACACAAGCAATAGATGGCACACACATATTTGCAAATACACACAAACCTTCCAAACACTTACCTGGCAGAGGCATACATAGACACAGTAGTCAAGAGAGACGTCACAGACAGTCCTGTTCTAGCGGGTATGACTTTGGCTGGCCAGAAGAACGAAGCCCAAGACACAGCCACGATCAAGACAGAGGGTGCGAACAAGGTGAAGATATGCCCGTGGAACCTGCGAGATAACTGGATGCTGATCTGCGCTGCCGACGAAGGCTCTGCAGAGAGGGAGACAATGGCTATGGAATATAGTCTTAGATAGCCTTTCAGTGGAATAGTGTTATAGGGACTTATTACTCCTATCTATGTGTAAGTATTATTCATATTCTTAGTTTACTACCATCACTTCTAGTATTAATATTTTTTTCTTAGCGTCCATCCTCACTCTACAGTTTAACATTCGTATTGGAAAAAACAACAACTCTAGTAGCATTTTTGCTGATACGTCTCGTAAGCATGAATACGAACATAGCCTACTTTCAGTGATTAACCATAATATCAAGATATAAAATCAAGTTTCTGTTTGCCTTTAATGTTTTTTTCCCCATATGTTACAATATTTGTCAGAGCTAATGTCACAGGGATGTGATGTACATCCTATCTTAGTGTGGGGGTAACTCCATTAAGTTTCTTTCATTGGCGTTACATTTTGGAGAGACCTGGTTAAACATAATTTCTAGCGCAGTGATTTAACAATGATTTTAACATCTGTCACCAGGAAAGAATATTAGCTTTCTTTACTATCATTCGAAATTCTCTCAAGTAACGTTGCTTTTTTTGTGTCACTTGTGTGGAGTTCTTTGCTCAGTGAAAAAATTAACACACACACACACACACACACTATATATATATATATATATATATATATATATATATATATATATATATATATATATATATATATATATATATATATATATATTTTTTTTTTTTTTTTTCTTTTTTTTATTATCCAGGAAAGAATCTTAATTATTTGGTTGAGCATAGGAGAGGGGGGAAGTGACGTGAAAGTAGGCATCACTTCCGGGGGGTAGGGGGAGTAGTAAAAAAAAAGAAGTTTAAAACACTGTCTAATATCTATTAATTTTCACCGATGCTTGAGTTTATGGATACCGTAAAGGTTGTAGAGGCCTCTTACCTCTATCTGTGTTAAAGTAAAAATGAAAAATGCTTGTCATAGTATTTTGGCTGTACATTAAGATGGCATAATTCATAGCGTTCGGAAAATAGCCAATCTGAGGACCATGTTATGCCACCAGGTCCCAACTCAGCGCATGCTATTTGCCTGATGTTGATGGTATCATGCACACATTACCACTTGAGATAAAACACCTACTTTGTGTTATCCCTTCAACTGACATGATCTTGGTCTCTCTTATTCACATTTTCGATATTAATAACGGACCAATTCTTAGTTTATAGAATGCATAATTATGAATGGAACAAAGGTGAAGCGTTTGATTAAAATACTGTACTGTTCACAATAATCACAATACTGTTTCATATTCATCCTCAATATCTGTCTCATTGTCTAATTGTATGCAACATCAGCTGCTCCTTTTGCACTACTGCAATTACTAATACTGCTACTGCTACTCTGCTACTACTACTATAATTACTATTACTACTTAACTACTGTTACTACTCCGGATGGTTATCATAATACTAACAATAATAACACGGAAAAGGTCACAGTGTAATCATTATGATATCCATGATGAGAAGGACCACAACAACAACAATAATTCCACCACTACTTATGATAATGATCATACTAACAATGAAAAACAACAATAACAACAATAATGATATCATTGTCATTATGAACGTCATCATTCATATCATCATTATACATATTTCCAACACACTGATTATCCATCACCCTCACATCATACAGCAATAAATAATCAAGAAAGGAAACTTTACCGACGATGCAGTCTTGACACCAGTGATGCTCGGTCAGAATCTCCCGCGACAGTTTGAGTTGGTAGTCTGGTAGCTGGTCCGATAGATGGCGCGAGTGAGTGACTTTCTGAGGCAGCCAGGAGAGTTTGAGTTCCTCGGCGTCGTATTCAACTTCGGGTGTGGGTGGGTAGGGGGAGGATAAGGGGGGGGGGGGTAGGAATTGTGAGTTTTTTATTTTATTTATTTTTTTTTGTCTGTTTTTATCATATGTTTCACCAATGTTTGTTTCTTTATTTGCATCCCCTTACTCTCTCTCTCTCCTTTTCTTTCTCTTCCTCTCTCTCTCTCTCTCCTTTTCTTTCTCTGTCTCTCTCTCTCTCTTTCTCTTTCTTTCTCTTCCTCTCTCCCCCTCTCTTTCTCTTTTCCTTTCTTTTTCCCCCCTCTCTCTATTTCTCTCCCTCTCTCTATTTCTCTCCCTCTCTCTTTTTTACTCTCCCTATCTCCCTCTCTCTTTCTCTTTCCCTTTCTCTTCCCCCCCCCCCTCTATCTCTCCCTCTCACTCACTCCCTTCCTCTTTATCTCTCTCCCCCATCCCTCCCATCATCTCTCCCTCCTTCCTCCCTCTCTCCCCTTCGCTCTCCCTTCCCCCCTCTCTCAATACTTACAGGACGTCATCGTCACGGAACACGTCTGGACATCAAAGGGATACGCCTGGAACTGCATTGGACAATCCAATATCAACAAAACTCTGTGGGGAGAAAACACGGAAATATTTTTATTCGACATCTGTATGTGTTTATGGAATTTATTTCTTTTAATTAATGACAAAAGCAAACCAAAATCGACATCTGTATGTGTCTATGGAAATTATTTCTTTTGATTAATGACAAAAACAAATCAAAATCGATATCTGTATGTGTCTATGGAAATGATTTCTTTTCTTATTAATAGCAAAAACAAACCAAAAATACAATAGTTTTATTTCGAACGAACAGATTGATAGCAGAAGGGTGTATGTGTAGGGGTGGGGGTGGGGGTGAGGGGCAACCACAGGCTATTCTCCTCATATCATAATGATTATTATTAATTTTCTAATTTATAAAGCAGATAATGAAAGCAATCAGTGATTTATGAATATAATTTTGAAAGATAGCCAAGGTTATTCCGTTGATTATTATAATCCATCACTAGAAATGAAGTCTAGGTTAGCAACGCTTAGGAGTGAATAAACATTCATATTTGTTCAACATATCAATAACATGACTGTTCTTGCGCTAACGGAATGTGGTTTAATTTGCATGTCAAATACACATGTTTATTAATCTTTCTGT
>BOPN01002064.1:30000-42500 GCA_017312705.2 Penaeus japonicus | reverse complement strand
ATGCAAATACCGTGAATGGTTCTACTTACAATCATTAAGATGATTGAATAAAAAAATCAAAGAATTAGGAATGAAAATCAAAGGAAAAGCGAGGTAAAAGTGACAAAAGGAATGATAATAGAAGAGTTGGCGATATATAAGGCCCGATTTTCGAGATATTACTTTAGATCTCGTGGTACAGTCGACAAAGCGTCTAACTTCTATTTCAGGTTGATTCCAGCGTCGGAGGTACTCGGGTTCGAGACCAGAAAAATCTTTCCTCGGGAAAAGTTAACAGGTGTCCTCGGCACTTGCTCGTGTTTGGCGGTTCACGAGCGTTCTCTTCGGAGATAACGTCCCCCACTCGAGGTCAAAGGTCATTCCGGTCGGCAGTCACGCAGTAAGGCAGCACAGGCCTCTGGATTATAAGTTGGTTCAAATCTGTATGAGTTTCTGGTTCGGTCCGATACGGTGGTTGTTTTTTAGAATGATAAATTTCTTAATACTTTATTGATCACTTCAAGTATTTTTCGAGTCCTTCTACTTCATGTTTATTGATCTAATGTTCAAAAATGATTACGAACATATTATTTTGAATAATAGTGAAAGTACTATCAATTAAACTATAGTTGTTGTTTTCTTTGATTGTTATTTCCTTCTTACTTTTTATACTTGTAATTTTTCTTCACAAAGGATTAACAAATATCTTTCTGGATGTCTAAATGCCTTATTGATTTAACATTTACAATATAGTTTAACAGCATTTTGACTCTCAATTATATCGATAAGGATAAGCCAGATATTCGGAGCAGATGTTTCACCTTGATCTGCCGACCACGGGGATGCAAGGTCAAGGCACTACCTCTGCAATAGCATAACAGGTGAACATATATGCAATGTCCGTAATAATTCAATAATAATAAAAAGATTATGTTAAATTTATATCTTATTAATGTGTTTATGTATATATATAAATATTACTGCCGACTGCTTGTCAAGAAAGGATACATGTATAAAAGAACTGTAAATGAAGATGGGATATATCAATATTAGAATTATAATAACTAATACTTATTAATCATTACAGAATGAACCGATAGTAAATGATTATATTGCAATCATTGCAATGACTAAATTAAAAGATTTTGATAGCACAAAGATGAGGAAAATATGAAGATAAAGGTAAGAATAAGAATAAGTGGCAACTCTCTCTCTCTCTCTCTCTCTCTCTCTCTCTCTCTCTCTCTCTATATATATATATATATATATATATATATATATATATATATATATATATCAATCCAAATTACTCTTAAGACTTGATGAACTAGAAAAGTAATGATAACAGTGACAGTAGCAACAATATAAATGATAAAAAAAAAAATGGATATGAAAATCATAATACTACTAATGATAATATATTGATAATGATTTGCAATAACAACAATAATAACGAGACATTTGAATAAATATTGAATAACAATTATTTTGGGTATTAAGCTGTAGTTAATCTGTGGCTAAAGATATGTATTGTTTTATATAAGTGCAGTATTGTGTACGTGGATTTATTTCACCTTTAGAGTTAATCAATTAGCCAGTTTCCTTTCATTCGTAGTTCAACATTCATTATATTAGATAAGCACTGTGCAAGAGTGCTGTGGCATCTGCAGACACCATGTATTCTAAAATATAACTTGTTAATTAAACGCAAATCGTTCAAATATAAAAGGAATAGCACTGGCTCTTTGGAACCCCTGTGGTTTATCATCATGATATATTTACGGAAAGCGATCTGTCAAGAGAGAGAGAGAGAGAGAGAGAGATAATGAAATAGAGAGAATGAGAGAAAAGGAGAAGAGAGAGAGAGAGAGAGAGAGAGAGAGAGAATGAAAAAGAGAGAATGAGAGAAAAGGAGAAGAGAGAGAGGATGAAAGAAAGAAAGAGAAAGGGAATAAGAGAGAGAGAATGAAATATAGAAAGAGATAAAATGAAAGAGAATGAGAGAGAGAGAGAGAGAGAGAGAGAGAGACTGAGAGAAAAATAAATAGATAAAGAGAGGGATAGAGAAAGAGAGAATCTTCTCCCATTCTACCTCCCTCCCTCCCTCTAAGACTAACCGGAAGAGAGAAAGAGAGAATGAAAGAGAAAGATAATGATAGAGGGAGAGGGGGGGGGGGGGGTAAAACAGTCAGATGAGAAAAAAAAAAAAAAAAAAATCTTGCGTAGACACAGAAAAGAACGAAGAGAGAAAACTGGCATAGATATTGTTGCTGATAACAATAAAAAATAGTATTTTACAGCATTTATTTTTCTTATTCCGTGTTCTCTCTGACTTTGTTTTTACAGTTTTCTCCAATATGTCCTTTGGTGTAATTGTAATTTAATTGATTATATTAATCTACTACCGAAAAAAAAGATTCTCTTTATCACAATCACATTATAAATAACATGGATGATTAATTTGAGTGATTAACAATTTATCTAAATTGTCTCCAGCGGATTTACTTATTCTTATATATACTTTATAATTAGATATATTATAGAATTATGTAAACACTATTTACCTTTATTCTAGACGCATTAAGCTAATTTTAGCTTATACAAATTTTACTGATGATCTCCTGCCGAGGGAGGATATTCGTAAAAGGGAATTGCAGACAATGAAGATGTTATTTTCCAATGCTTGGATAACCATAATAACTAATACTTAAAAGTGAAAAAAGTCTATAATAAAAGAGTCTGAGATATATAAGGCCCGAGTTTCGCCTTCTTTCCTTAGATCTCGCAGTCGACAAAGCGTCTAACTTCTATTTCAGGTTGATTCCAGCGTCGGAGGTACTCGGGTTCGAGACCAGAAAAATCTTTCCTCGGGAAAAGTTAACAGGTGTCCTGGGCACTTGCTCGTGTTTGGCGGTTCACGAGCGTTCTCTTCGGAGATAACGTCCCCCACTCGAGGTCAAAGGTCATTCCGGTCGGCAGTCACGCAGTAAGGCAGCACAGGCCTCTGGATTATAAGTTGGTTCAAATCTGTATGAGTTTCTGGTTCGGTCCGATACGGTGGTTGTTTTCTAGAATGATAAACTTTTTAATACTTCAGATCACTTCAAGTATTTTTCGAGTCCTTCTACTTCATGTTTATTGATCTAATGTTCAAAAATTATTACGAACATAGCTATTATTTTGAATAATAGTGAAAGTACTATCAATTAATTAAACTATAGTTGTTGTTTTCTTTGATTGTTATATCCTTCTTACTTTTTTATACTTGTTATTTTTCTTCACAAAGGATTAACAAATATCTTTCTGGATGTCTAAATGCCTTATTGATTTAACATTTACAATATAGTTTAACAGCATTTTGACTCTCAATTATATCGATAAGGATAAGCCAGATATTCGGAGCAGATGTTTCACCTTGATCTGCCGACCACGGGGATGCAAGGTCAAGGCACTACCTCTGCAATAGCATAACAGGTGAACATGTATGCAATGTCCGTAATAATTCAATAAATAAAAAAGGTAATAGTAAATTATCTTATTAATGTGTTTATGTATATATATAAATATTACTGCCGACTGCTTGTCAAGAAAGGATACATGTATAAAAGAACTGTAAATGAAGATGGGATATATCAATATTAGAATTATAATAACTAATACTTATTAATCATTACAGAATGAACCGCTAGTAAATGATTATATTGCAATCATTGCAATGACTAAATTAAAAGATTTTGATAGCACAAAGATGAGGAAAATATGAAGATAAAGGTAAGAATAAGAATAAGTGGCAACTCTCTCTCTCTCTCTCTCTCTCTCTATATATATATATATATCAATCCAAATTACTCTTAAGACTTGATGAACTAGAAAAGTAATGATAACAATGACAGTAGCAACAATATAAATGATAAAAAAAAAATGGATATGAAAATCATAATACTACTAATGATAATATATTGATAATGATTTGCAATAACAACAATAATAACGAGACATTTGAATAAATATTGAATAACAATTATTTTGGGTATTAAGCTGTAGTTAATCTGTGGCTAAAGATATGTATTGTTTTATATAAGTGCAGTATTGTGTTCGTGAATTTATTTCACCTTTAGAGTTAATTAATTAGCCAGTTTCCTATCATTCGTAGTTCAACATTCATTATATTAGATAAGCACTGTGCAAGAGTGCTGTGGCATCTGCAGACACCATGTATTCTAAAATATAACTTGTTAATTAAACGCAAATCGTTCAAATATAAAAGGAATAGCACTGGCTCTTTGGAACCCCTGTGGTTTATCATCATGATATATTTACGGAAAGCGATCTGTCAAGAGAGAGAGAGAGAGAGATAATGAAATAGAGAGAATGAGAGAAAAGGAGAAGAGAGAGAGAGAGAGAGATAATGAAATAGAGAGAATGAGAGAAAAGGAGAAGAGAGAGAGAGAGAGAGATAATGACATAGAGAAAATGAGAGAAAAGGAGAAGAGAGAGAGGGAGAGAGATAATGAAATAGAGAGAATAAGAGAAAAGGAGAAGAGAGAGAGAGAGAGAGGATGAAAGAAAGAAAGTGAAAGGGAATAAGAGAGAGAATGAAATATAGAAAGAGATAAAATGAAAGAAAATGAGAGAGAGAGAGAGAGACTGAAATAAATAAATAGATAAAGAGAAGGATAGAGAAAGAGAGAATCTTCTCCCATTCTACCTCTCTCCCTCCCTCTAAGACTAACCGGAAGAGAGAAAGAGAGAATGAAAGAGAAAGATAATGATAGAGGGAGAGGGGGTGGGGGTAAAACAGTCAGATGAGAAAAAAGAAAAAAAAAAAATCTTGCGCAGACACAGAAAACAACGAAGAGAGAAAACTGGCATAGATTTTGTTGCTGATAACAATAAAAAATAGTATTTTACAGCATTTATTTTTCTTATTCCGTGTTCTCTCTGACTTTGTTTTTTACAGTTTTCTCCAATATGTCCTTTGGTGTAATTGTAATTTAATTGATTATGTTAATCTACTAACGAAATAAAAAAGATTCTCTTTAACACAATCACATTATAAATAACATGGATGATTAATTTGAATGATTAATAATTTATCTAAATTGTCTCCAGCGGATTTACATATTCATATGTATACTTTATTATTAGATATATTATAGAATTATATAAACACTATTTAACTTTATTCTAGACACATTAAGCTAATTTTAGCTTATACAAATTTTACTGCTGATCTCCTGCCGAGGGAGGATATTCGTAAAAGGGAATTGCAGACAATGAAGATGTTATTTTCCAATGCTTGGATAACCATAATAACTATTACTTAAAAGTTAAAAAAGTCTATAATAAAAGAGTCTGAGATATATAAGGAACGAGTTTCGAGATATTACTTTAGATCTCGGTGGTACAGTCGACATAGCTTCTAACTCTCTTTTCAGATTGGTTCCAGTGTCGGAGGTTCCCGGGTTCGAGACCAGAAAAATCTTTCCTCGGGAAAAGTTAACAGGTGCCCTTGGCACTTGCTCGTGTTTGGCGGTTCACGAGCGTTCTCTTCGGAGATAACGTCCCCCACTCGAGGTCAAAGGTCATTCCGGTCGGCAGTCACGCAGTAAGGCAGCACAGGCCTCTGGATTATAAGTTGATTCAAATCTGTATGAGTTTCTGGTTCGGTCCGATACGGTGGTTGTTTTCTAGAATGTTAAACTTCAAGTATTTTTCGAGTCCTTCTACTTCATGTTTATTGATCTAATGTTCAAAAATGATTACGAACATAGCTATTATTTTGAATAATAGTGAAAGTACTATAAATTAAACTATAGTTGTTGTTTTCTTTTATTGTTATTTCCTTTTTACATTTTTATACTTGTTATTTTTCTTCACAAAGGATTAAAAAAATATCTTTCTGGATGTCTAAATGTCTTATTGATTTAACATTTACAATATAGTTTAACAGCATTTTGACTTTCAATTATAACAATTAGGATAAGCCAGATATTCGGAGCAGATGTTACACCTTGATCTGCCGACCACGGGGATGCAAGGTCAAGGCACTACCTCTGCAATAGCATGACAGGTGAACATGTATGCAATGTCTGTAATAATTCAATAATAATAAAAAGGTTAGGTTAAATTTATATCTTATTAATGTGTTTATGTATATATATAAATATTACTGCCGACTGCTCGTCAAGAAAGGATACATGTATAAAAGAACTGTAAATGAAGATGGGATATATCAATATTAGAATTATAATAACTAATACTTATTAATCATTACAGAATGAACCGCTAGTAAATGATTATATTGCAATCATTGCAATGACTAAATTAAAAGATTTTGATAGCACAAAGATGAGGAAAATATGAAGATAAAGGTAAGAATAAGAATAAGTGGCAACTCTCTCTCTCTCTCTCTCTCTCTCTCTCTCTCTATATATATATATATATCAATCCAAATTACTCTTAAGACTTGATGAACTAGAAAAGTAATGATAACAATGACAGTAGCAACAATATAAATGATAAAAAAAAATGGATATGAAAATCATAATACTACTAATGATAATATATTGATAATGATTTGCAATAACAACAATAATAACGAGACATTTGAATAAATATTGAATAACAATTATTTTGGGTATTAAGCTGTAGTTAATCTGTGGCTAAAGATATGTATTGTTTTATATCAGTGCAGTATTGTGTACGTGAATTTATTTCACCTTTAGAGTTAATCAATTAGCCAGTTTCCTATCATTCGTAGTTCAACATTCATTATGTTAGACAAGCACTGCGCAAGAGTGCTGTGGCATCTGCAGACACCATGTATTCTAAGATATAACTTGTTAATTAAACGCAAATCGTTCAAATATAAAAGGAATAGCAGAGGCTCTTTGGAAGCCCTGTGGTTTATCATCATGATATATTTACGGAAAGCGATCTGTCAAGAGAGAGAGAGAGAGAGAGAGAGAGAGAGAGAGAGAGAGAGAGAGAGAGAGAGAGAGAGAGAGAGAGAGAGAGAGAGAGAGAGAGAGAGAAAGAGAGAGAGAGAGATAATGAAATAGAGAGAATGAGAGAAAAGGAGAAGAGAGAGAGAGAGAGAGAGAGAGAGAGAGAGAGAGAGAGAGAGAGAGAGAGAGAGAGAGAGAGAGAGAGAGATAATGAAATAGAGAGAATGAGAGAAAAGGAGACGAGAGAGAGAGAGAGAGGATGAAAGAAAGAAAGAGAAAGGGAATAAGAGAGAGAGAATGAAATATAGAAAGAGATGAAATGAAAGAAAATGAGAGAGAAAGAGAGAGAGAGACTGAGAGAAAAATAAATAGATAAAGAGAGGGATAGAGAATGAGAGAGAATCTTCTCCCATTCTACCTCTCCCTCCCTCCCTCTAAGACTAACCGGAAGAGAGAAAGAGAGAATGAAAGAGAAAGATAATGATAAAGGGAGAGGGGGATGGGGGTAAAACAGTCAGATGTGAAAAAAGAAAGAAAGAAAAAAATCTTTCGTAGACACAGAAGAGAACGAAGAGAGAAAACTGGCATAGATATTGTTGCTGATAACAATAAAAAATAGTATTTTACAGCATTTATTTTTCTTATTCCGTGTTCTCTCTGACTTTGTTTTTACAGTTTTCTCCAATATGTCCTTTGGTGTAATTGTACTTTAATTGGTTATATTAATCTACTAACGAAAAAAAAAGATTCTCTTTAACACAATCACATTATAAATAACATGGATGATTAATTTGAATGATTAATAATTTATCTAAATTGTCTCCAGCGGATTTACATATTCATATGTATACTTTATTATTAGATATATTATAGAATTATATAAACACTAACTTTATTCTAGACACATTAAGCTAATTTTAGGTTATACAAATTTTACTGCTGATCTCCTGCCGAGGGAGGATATTCGTAAAAGGGAATTGCAGACAATGAAGATGTTATTTTCCAATGCTTGGATAACCATAATAACTATTACTTAAAAGTGAAAAAAGTCTATAATAAAAGAGTCTGAGATATATAAGGCCCGAGTTTCGAGATATTACTTTAGATCTCGGTGGTACAGTCGACATAGCTTCTAACTCTCTTTTCAGGTTGGTTCCAGCGTCGGAGGTTCCCGGGTTCGAGACCAGAAAAATCTTTCCTCGGGAAAAGTTAACAGGTGTCCTCGGCACTTGCTCGTGTTTGGCGGTTCACGAGCGTTCTCTTCGGAGATAACGTCCCCCACTCGAGGTCAAAGGTCATTCCGGTCGGCAGTCACGCAGTAAGGCAGCACAGGCCTCTGGATTATAAGTTGGTTCAAATCTGTATGAGTTTCTGGTTCGGTCCGATACGGTGGTTGTTTTCTAGAATGATAAACTTCTTAATACTTCAGATCACTTCAAGTATTTTTCGAGTCCTTCTACTTCATGTTTATTGATCTAATGTTCAAAAATGATTACGAACTATTATTATTACGAACTATTATAAACTATTATTTTGAATAATAGTGAAAGTACTATCAATTAAACTATAGTTGTTGTTTTCTTTGATTGTTATTTCCTTCTTACTTTTTAATACTTGTTATTTTTCTTCACAAAGGATTAACAAATATCTTTCTGGATGTCTAAATGCCTTATTGATTTAACATTTACAATATAGTTTAACAGCATTTTGACTCTCAATTATATCGATAAGGATAAGCCAGATATTCGGAGCAGATGTTGCACCTTGATCTGCCGACCACGGAGATGCAAGGTCAAGGCACTACCTCTGCAATAGCATAACAGGTGAACATATATGCAATGTCCGTAATAATTCAATAATAATAAAAAGATTATGTTAAATTTATATCTTATTAATGTGTTTATGTATATATATAAATATTACTGCCGACTGCTTGTCAAGAAAGGATACATGTATAAAAGAACTGTAAATGAAGATGGGATATATCAATATTAGAATTATAATAACTAATACTTATTAATCATTACAGAATGAACCGATAGTAAATGATTATATTGCAATCATTGCAATGACTAAATTAAAAGATTTTGATAGCACAAAGGTAAGGAAAATATGAAGATAATGGTAAGAATAACAATAGGTGGCAACTCTCTCTCTCTCTCTTTCTCTCTATCTCTCTCTCTCTCTCTCTCTCTCTCTCTCTCTCTCTCTCTCTCTCTCTCTCTCTCTCTATATATATATATATATATATATATATATATATATATATATATATATCAATCCAAATTACTCTTAAGACTTGATGAACTAGAAAAGTAATGATAACAATGACAGTAGCAACAATATAAATGATAAAAAAAAAAAAAAAAAAAAATGGATATGAAAATCATTATACTCTAATGATAATATATTGATAATGATTTGCAATAACAACAATAATAACGAGACATTTGAATAAATATTGAATAACAATTATTTTGGGTATTAAGCTGTAGTTAATCTGTGGCTAAAGATATGTATTGTTTTATATAAGTGCAGTATTGTGTACGTGAATTTATTTCACCTTTAGAGTTAATCAATTAGCCAGTTTCCTAACATTCGTAGTTCAACATTTATTATATTAGATAAGCACTGTGCAAGAGTGCTGTGGCATCTGCAGACACCATGTATTCTAAAATATAACTTGTTAATTAAACGCCAATCGTTCAAATATAAAAGGAATAGCACGGGCCCTTTGGCACCCCTGTGGTTTATCATCTTGATATATTTACGGAAAGCGATCTGTCAAGAGAGAGAGAGAGAGAGATAATGAAATAGAGAGAATGAGAGAAAAGGAGAAGAGAGAGAGAGAGAGAGAGAGAGAGAGAGAGAGAGAGAGAGAGAGAGAGAGAGAGAGAGAGAGAGAGAGAGAGAGAGATAATGAAATAGAGAGAATGAGAGAAAAGTGAGAGAGAGAGAGGATGAAAGAAAGAAAGAGAAAGGGAATAAGAGAGAGAGAATGAAATATAGAAAGAGATAAAATGAAAGAAAATGAGAGAGAGAGAGAGAGACTGAGAGAAAAATTTAATAGATAAAGAGAGGGATAGAGAAAGAGAGAATCTTCTCCCATTCTACCTCTCTCCCTCCCTCTAAGACTAACCGGAAGAGAGAAAGAGAGAATGAAAGAGAAAGATAATGATAGAGGGAGAGGGGGTGGGGGTAAAACAGTCAGATGTGAAAAAAGAAAGAAAAAAAATCTTTCGTAGACACAGAAAAGAACGAAGAGAGAAAACTGGCATAGATATTGTTGCTGATAACAATAAAAAATAGTATTTTACAGCATTTATTTTTCTTATTCTGTGTTCTCTCTGACTTTGTTTTTACAGTTTTCTCCAATATGTCCTTTGGTGTAATTGTAATTTAATTGATTATATTAATCTACTAACGAAAAAAAAAGATTCTCTTTAACACAATCACATTATAAATAACATGGATGATTAATTTGAGTGATTAATAATTTATCTAAATTGTCTCCAGCGGATTTACATATTCATATATATACTTTATTATTAGATATATTATAGAATTATATAAACACTATTTACCTTTATTCTCGACGCATTTAGCTAATCTTATCTTATACAAATTTTACTGATGATCTCCTGCCGAGGGAGGATATTCGTAAAAGGGAATTGCAGACAATGAAGATGTTATTTTCCAATGCTTGGATAACCATAATAACTATTACTTAAAAGTGAAAAAAGTCTATAATAAAAGAGTCTGAGATATATAAGGCCCGAGTTTCGAGATATTACTTTAGATCTCGGTGGTACAGTCGACATAGCTTCTAACTCTCTTTTCAGATTGGTTCCAGTGTCGGAGGTTCCCGGGTTCGAGACCAGAAAAATCTTTCCTCGGGAAAAGTTAACAGGTGCCCTTGGCACTTGCTCGTGTTTGGCGGTTCACGAGCGTTCTCTTCGGAGATAACGTCCCCCACTCGAGGTCAAAGGTCATTCCGGTCGGCAGTCACGCAGTAAGGCAGCACAGGCCTCTGGATTATAAGTTGATTCAAATCTGTATGAGTTTCTGGTTCGGTCCGATACGGTGGTTGTTTTCTAGAATGTTAAACTTCAAGTATTTTTCGAGTCCTTCTACTTCATGTTTATTGATCTAATGTTCAAAAATGATTACGAACATAGCTATTATTTTGAATAATAGTGAAAGTACTATAAATTAAACTATAGTTGTTGTTTTCTTTTATTGTTATTTCCTTTTTACATTTTTATACTTGTTATTTTTCTTCACAAAGGATTAAAAAAATATCTTTCTGGATGTCTAAATGTCTTATTGATTTAACATTTACAATATAGTTTAACAGCATTTTGACTTTCAATTATAACAATTAGGATAAGCCAGATATTCGGAGCAGATGTTACACCTTGATCTGCCGACCACGGGGATGCAAGGTCAAGGCACTACCTCTGCAATAGCATGACAGGTGAACATGTATGCAATGTCTGTAATAATTCAATAATAATAAAAAGGTTAGGTTAAATTTATATCTTATTAATGTGTTTATTTATATATATAAATATTACTGCCGACTGCTCGTCAAGAAAGGATACATGTATAAAAGAACTGTAAATGAAGATGGGATATATCAATATTAGAATTATAATAACTAATACTTATTAATCATTACAGAATGAACCGCTAGTAAATGATTATATTGCAATCATTGCAATGACTAAATTAAAAGATTTTGATAGCACAAAGATGAGGAAAATATGAAGATAAAGGTAAGAATAAGAATAAGTGGCAACTCTCTCTCTCTCTCTCTCTCTCTATATATATATATATATATCAATCCAAATTACTCTTAAGACTTGATGAACTAGAAAAGTAATGATAACAATGACAGTAGCAACAATATAAATGATAAAAAAAAATGGATATGAAAATCATAATACTACTAATGATAATATATTGATAATGATTTGCAATAACAACAATAATAACGAGACATTTGAATAAATATTGAATAACAATTATTTTGGGTATTAAGCTGTAGTTAATCTGTGGCTAAAGATATGTATTGTTTTATATCAGTGCAGTATTGTGTACGTGAATTTATTTCACCTTTAGAGTTAATCAATTAGCCAGTTTCCTAACATTCGCAGTGCAACATTCATTATATTAGACAAGCACTGTGCAAGAGTGCTGTGGCATCTGCAGACACCATGTATTCTAAGATATATCTTGTTAATTAAACGCAAATCGTTCAAATATAAAAGGAATAGCACTGGCTCTTTGGAAGCCCTGTGGTTTATCATCATGATATATTTACGGAAAGCGATCTGTCAAGAGAGAGAGAGAGAGAGATAATGAAATAGAGAGAATGAGAGAAAAGAAGACAGAGAGAGAGAGAGAGAGATAATGAAATAGAGAGAATGAGAGAAAAGGAGAAGAGAGAGAGAGAGAGAGAGAGAGATAATGAAATAGAGAGAATGAGAGAAAAGGAGAAGAGAGAGAGGATGAAAGAAAGAAAGAGAAAGGGAATAAGAGAGAGAGAATGAAATATAGCAAGAGATA
>BOPN01002064.1:15000-20000 GCA_017312705.2 Penaeus japonicus | reverse complement strand
ATCTGGAATGAATAAAAAAGAAGAAAAAAAAGAGAAACAGAATGATAAAAGGATTGAAGAAAGTGCATTCAGTTTCACCCCTCCCCCCTCCCTAAGAAAAAAAGAAAGAAAGAAAGAAAAAATCTCCCTTCTAGTAACACCACTCATCATAAAAGAATAATGACACAACCCCCCCCATCCCCCGCCTTAGAAAAAAAGAAGAGAAGAACGATCTATCAATAATTAGATCAATCACTTACCAAGCTCGATGTCCGTAATTACTTTAGTAACATTAACAAGTTCATTACTAGGGAATGAGGATCGTCTGACTCGCCTTTCGCGTTTGAACTTCTTGATCTTATTCGTAAAGCACTTAATTTATGAGTAGAGAGATTCAGAGTGTGTGTGTGTGTGTGTGCGGGAGGGAGTGAGGGAGAGAGGGAGATGGGGAGAGAGGGAGAGAGGGAGAGAGGGAGAGAGGGAGAGAGGGAGAGAGAGAGAGAGGGAGAGAGAGGGAGAGAGAGAGAGAGAGAAAGAGAGAGAGAGTCTAACCCACCACTGAGAGCAGTTGTTATAACCACTCGTGCCACCCGTTGTACAGCACCCGATGCCCTGGTTGTAGGTCGGTGGATAAGATACAGACGTTCACGTGCCATGGTCTTTATTGTGGACTGTTAATTACACTAGACCCTGGCCGAAGGCCAGAGGTCAGAGCGGTTCGCTCTAGTCTGTCTGTCTGACCTCTCTGTCCTGATCTGTCTCTGTCTAATCCTTACATGTCCTTAAGTACAAATCTTTAGTCACTTTCTTCGCCTCGGGGCTTCCGTTAACAAACACAGCTGCCGAGAGAAACTAGTGTTCCGAGGCGGAAACGAACACAGGAGACAGGAAGCGTCAGGTCAAAACACACTGCCATCGATATTGCATTGAATTAAGTAGACATACATGATCAATGTCTTATGTCACATAATATCAATACCAGTGCCTTACATCGGTCCGAGCGAGGGAGAGGGAGAGAGAATGAGAAAGAGGGTGGGGGGGGGAGGGAGAGAGAGAGAGAGAGAGAGAGAGAGAATGTGTGTGTGTGTGTGTGAGAGAGAGAGAGAGAGAGAGAGAGAGAGAGAGAGAGAAAGATAGATAGAAAAGGAGAAAAATAAAATACACAATAACAAGAAAAGTCTGATTGACAAAGAAAAAAAGGAAAAAAAAAAAGATAGAGAGACAGAGCAAAAGAGATAAAAAAAAGAGAGATAGATATAGGAAGAAAAACAACAACAAACAAACACACCCAAATAGCACCATCAGCTGATACAAAGATCATACCATTAACCGCTTCAATAATCTATATTCAGAATCGTGCTTTAACCCTATCTTTGTTTGCTCCTCCCCCCTCCCCCCCCCATCGTTCCACCCCTTCCCCCTTCCCCCCTTCCCCCTCTCAATGAATAAGTCCACAGAGATGCAATGAACTGATGTTTGCTTGTGCACGCACACTGGTGGTATCAGCTAAATAATCAAGTTGATACCCCCCCCCCCCCACTCTGGAAAAGCTATTATTAAAGTTAGCATAAATCAAATTAGTATTTTGATATTTTGATTTGAATTCAGATAACATTAAAAAAAAAAAAGTTTCATAAAATTGGACCAATTTATGCATTTTTTTCACCCTAATGGTTAATGATGGTTTGATACTTTGATATCAAGTGAGGAATATATGATAAAACAAGAAGTGAAAGAGCGGGAGCGAGAAAGATAGAGAAAGTGAGTGATGTAAATAGATGGATAGATCACGAGAAGGAGAGCGAGAGTGTGAGTAAGTAATAGAGAGAGAGAGAGAGAGAGAGAGAGAGAGAGAGAGAGGAGAGAGAGAGAGAGAGAGAGAGAGAGAGAGAGAGAGAGAGAGAGAGAGAGAGAGAGAGAGAGAGAGAGAGAGAGAGAGAAAGTGTGAGAGAGAGAGAGAGAGAAAGAAAGAGAGAGAGAGAAGGGGAGGGACAGAGAGAGAGGGGGGGGGGTAAAGAGAAAGTGATAAGGATAAGAATAAGCTAGTTTTGCTGAGCAGATGCGCCGCCGGGCTTATAAGCACTGGGGCGAGCCCGCCTGTGCCAACGAGTGTTGACTCGCTCGACCTGAGCTTGGTCCTTACCTACCGTGTTGTCCAGGCACGACGGTGACCGCCAGGCGAGAGTGGAAACTCACGAGCTTGGACGGGGCTCGATCTGCCGACCACGGGGATGGGTAATCGGCACGATATCGACTGCGCTACTTAGCGCCTAGAAAGAGAGAGACCGAGATATATAGACATTCATCAAGAGAGAGAGAAAGTGAGAGAGAGAGAAAGAGAGATAGACAGAAAGAGAGATAGACAGAAAGAGAGACAGACAGAAAGAGAGAGAGAGAGAGAGAGAGAGAGAGAGAGAGAGAGAGAGAGAGAGAGAGAGAGAGAGAGAGAGAGAGAGAGAGAGAGAGAGAGAGAGAGAGAGCGAGAGAGAGATAAATTGACAGATTTATCGAGAGAGAAAGAAAGAAAGAAAAAGAGAGAGAGACAGAGACAGAGAGAGATGAAGGAAGAGGGAGGTAGAGATGATGAAATAAAGATAGTCAGAAAGATAGATATAGAAGAAGGAAAAAGGGTTCACCAGAAAGAAGAAAAAAAGAAAAAAGAAAAAAGAATCAGAAATCCTTTGATTTCACAACAACAACTTTCAACTTTCCCTTGTCAAAGTATGCAACTTCCTTTAACCTTCCCTCACGCTTTCTGATGTGCCTATATCTTTTTCCTTCTTTCGAATTAAATTGCTCTTGGGGAAAATAATCTCTTGGTCGTCCATCCCCTTTGGGAGAGCAGGGTGACATATTTACCAGAAGAAATTACGATTCATCATTCTAAAGGTGTTACTGTGGACTAAGTTTGGTTTTCTGATTTTCTTTGAATATGAAATGAAATGAAATGAAATGAAAAACGATGGAAAGGGCGAAAAAAACACGAAAACAGATTTGAGAGAATAGGAAAAAATGATGAAACGGAAAAGAAAAACGAGAGAATGTACGGTGCATATATATATATATATATATATATATATATATATATATATATATATATATATATATATATATATATATATATATATATATATATATATATATATATATATATATATACATACATATATATATATATATATATATATATATATATATATATATATATATATATGTATGTATATATATATATATATATATATATATTTATATATATATATATATATATATATATATATATATATATATATATATATATATATATATATATATATATATACACACACACATATATATATATATATATATATATATATATATATATATACATATATATATACACACACACACACACACACGCGCTTTAGGTCATAAAGGAATGCATAATATTCGACTAAGTCCGTATATGGATCTGGATCAAGTAAACAAATATAATCAACTGTTACCTAATCTATTGTATACATTGTACACATCACCGCATTGGCCAATTAGGGTCCCCCGCCAGCCAATGAGGTTAAACACGATATTCGAGGATAAAAGATGGGAGGTCACCAGAAAACACAGTTCACTGACCTCGCACCGCTAAGCCGCCACGCGAAACAGAGGCACCGACCTGACATACCGACTATTAAACGTATTTAGTGCAAAATAATCAATAGAAAAACATCGAGAACTTTCTCTACGTAAACAACACCTAACACTATAACTAAGAAATCAGCAAAATCTATCTATAACTTTTTTTTTTACAATCCTGCTTTCAAGCCAAGTAACCAACCAACACACTAGCCAATTAAGCAACCAATAAACTTGTACAGAAACATTACTTCGGGGCCGGATTTAAGCCAATTGGACCGACCGCTCTTAATTGGGCCTCACGCCTAAAGGGCCCAGTGCGAGAGTGTGATCTGTTGACTCTCATGTATTTTTCAAGTGTATATTTTGATAGATTTCCATTGATTTCCATTCTACTATAGCACTATAAAGATTATGATAATCTTGCTCTTACATTTTCTTTATATATTTCTACAAAGCTTTGTACAAGTTGGCTGGGAATCTAGGCCCATTAAAATTGTTGCCATTTGGGCCTCGCACCTCCTAAGACCGGCCCTACATCACCTCCTCTATTAACAGAAGGTAATGATGATGTTTGGAGATGATAATGATAACAGAATGTAAAATTGATGTTGACAAAGATCATAACAGTATCTAGAAAGCACTTAGATTCTTCCTTGACGATTAGATACCAAAATTACCCCAGCTTACCCATGCATCTTATTCGCAATCAAACAAACAAACAAAACAACAATGATTTTTCCATTTCTACTCGGCTCAGTTTGGTCCTTATTGTTTGGAGAGTCCGATTTTATACAAGAATATTATTCAATAACCATGGCAAACAGTGGAACATTGATTTTGAAAAAGTTACCCCTCTCATACGAAAGAAAATGGGAAAAACTTACAAACAATTATAAAGCAAAGGAGAAGACGAAGAAGAAAAAAATAATTATAAACTCTATAATGTATATACATGTAAATTAATATCATACATGATATATTACATAATATAACCAGGGTAATTAGTTTCACCCAGAGGAGGGGTGTCTTATGAGAAGGGGTCAAGGGGTATTGGGTGTAGTGTCTTTCCTAGTCTTTCCTCAAAAACAAAATCAAAAAGAAAAAAAGAAAGAAAAAGAAATACTCATCTATCTCCAAAATTGATTCATCAACATAATTCTACCCCCGAATTTACTCATCGACCTAATTCTACCCCCAAAATTTACTCATCTGGTACAAGCCTTCTCAGTCAAAACTCATCTACCCAAAGGTCTACTCTTAATGTATCTTTATTAATCTTTATCAATTTATTCTCAAACATGTACACCTTACTGCCCTTAACCCTTTCACTGCGTTTTTTTTTTTTTTTTTTTCAGAACCCAAGTTCTTCTCACATCATGATATCCTTATCAGGAGATGAAAGCGAG
>BOPN01002063.1:233407-236818 GCA_017312705.2 Penaeus japonicus | reverse complement strand
GAGAGGGGGAGAGAGAGAGAGAGAGGGAGAGAGAGAGAGAGAGAGAGAGAGAGAGAGAGAGAGAATATTCAGGTTTTTGGAATAATCTATATATGCCTAGGGGAATATACAGATGCCCAACTGATTAATTTTTACCTTACTTTTTTTCCTTGTTTTTCTTTTTTCGGTCAAATACTTAGGCGAAATGATTTAGATAGTAAGAAAATTACAACGGAACAAATATATGATAAACTAAATTATATATTCTTAACTTTTTCCCATCACTGAAAAAAAAGAAAAAAATTGTTTTACCTATTGATGGAAACGATGAAACTTCTAGCGTGGGGAGGGAGGGAGAAGGGTTGATGATGAGGTGGGGGGGAGGTACTTTTTGGCACTCCATATTAACCTCGTTAAAGTGGGTGGCTCTCATGGGGGTTATCGTGTGTCCCCCCCCCTCCCCCCTCTCTTCCCTCTCCCTCCCCTCCTCTTTCCACCATGTTATCTACAACTTTTGTTTTTGTCTTTTATTTACATTTTTCGTTGTCGTTCTTACGAAGATTCTACTTTCACTTTTATACTCCTTTTCGTGTCTATTTCTATTCCTCGTCCACCTTCTCTTCCTCTGGCCTCCCTTTCCCTCCCTCCCTCACTCTCTCTTACTTCCTTTCTCTCCCTTCCTCCCACCCTGTTAATATTTCTCCTTTTTTAAAGTGGCATAAGTCTGTAGGAAGATACAAGTTTACTTTGATAAGAAATAAGAAACTTGTATTTCTATTTTTTTGCACTACAAGTTTTAGTATGAAGAAAATGTGGTGCTTAGTTCTAAATGTATTTTTTTTTCTTTTATTTGTAAACATGAACCTGGCTTTGTAAACCACAGACCAAGAAGATTTAGGCATAATCCACCAAGAAGAGTCGTAAAAAAAAAAAAAAAACACCATTAAACCGTAGACCACATGTAAGTACAACAGTGTGGTAATCCACCGGCAACACGCACTAATCCACACATAATCACCCACAACACTTCATAGACTCCACATCGTAAGCAGTAGCACTTGAGGGAACTATTTCAACAAGATAACTTGCCAGAGGAATAAACGTGCACATAGGACAGATAATAACAACAAAGATAATGATTGCATCCGTTGCAGAGTGCAGAGTTCGACTACTGTATGGAATCTGATTAAATCGTGTCGAATGGTACTTTTAATTCATTCATTTTTTGTTATTGTTGTTGTCAGCGAAAAAACGTATTCCTATCGCTAAATATTTGATGCGGGCCGTTTTAAAAGCTGAATTTCTAGTGGTTACGAACTGCATTGACGCATAAATGTAAGCAATAAAGGATTCTATTCGCCTCCCGTGCTATACAGATTAAAAAGGTGTGATGTAATCCCGTTCATTTGCATACCCGTAGCAAAATGAGAGTCAGTCATGTTTGTTTAACAATCAGTTAAAATGCTCATGATTGTGGGCGTTGGAAATCGACATATGATTAAGCCCGACCGTGTCAAATTGATTAAAGATAACCGGCCATGACGATTGGGTGTCACTGTCCCTTGTATCTCTCTTTGCAGCTCACCGACATTGTTTAAAACTTTGGCTTGTTAGAGCCAACTTCAGTTTGCTGTCGCGAGACCCTTAAGAAGTTTATTATACATACATATATTGATACATGCATTGATATATACAAACATACATGCACACATACACTGTGTGTGTGTGTGTGTGTGTAAATATATATATATATGTATATATATATATATATATGTATATACATATATATATATATATATATATATATATATATATATATATATATATATGTATGTATATATATATGTATGTATATATATGTATATATATATATATGTACATATATACAGATGCAAGCAAGTAAGCAAGCACACACACAAACAAACACACAAACAAACACACAAACAAACATACACATATACTCACCGACACACCCACTCACACACCCACTCACACAAACAGACACTACCTACAATACCCCCCACTGTTCATTGGCCTTAATTCTTTATAATCAGTACCTCCCAATTGACTTTTTATCACTCCTCGCCACCGAGCGAAAGGTCTCCCCGCAGGAGGTGAATGGATGCCAGCTTTTGGCTTCGTGGATTCGCAAAGTCCCCCTTTCTGCTTCTGGGTATTGGATTGACTGGCATCAATGGCAAGCGTTAGATCGCCTCACATGCACGAAGGAGCTAGTTATCAGCGGGAAGAAATCAATAAGGTGTATGTTGAGCGTAAGCGGTAAATTGCATAGATATGGATGTGATTTTTTTTTTTTTTTTTTTTTTTTTTTAAAGGGGGAAAAATCGGTGAATGCACGCACACTCGATGCAACAGATCTGCATAACACAAGAGTTCATTCGTCACGGTTGATCTGTCTGTTTGTCTGCCTGGATCTCTCTCCCTCTCCTGCTTTAATTTTCATCTATCCTTCTCTCTCTCCCCCTTTTTTTTCTCTCGGTCTCTCTCTCTCTCTACTCTTTCTTTATTTCTCTCTGCTTCCCTCCCTCCGTCTCTCCGGCAAATTAGTTTACGGATTCGGGAGCGAGGGAGTGCCCGGTACCGGAGCGGAGCTAAGACAAACGGCGGAGTTAAATACCGATTGAACCCGATAGCCGCGTGATTCCTGATAGGCCTAGGGTCACCGTGCTGGACAAGTCTATTCCATTTTTGAATCGTTGATTTAAAAAAAAAGTAACTGTTGTCTTCGTTTTTAGTTTGATTTTAAAAGAAGTGTCAAAGTGCCATGCAAAATTTTGCTGAAAAAGGTAGTCACAACCTCGAAGAGAAGCATGGCGGTGGTGGTGGTGGTGGGGGGGGGGGGGGGGATCGGAAAGCAACGATGCCATCTAATGACAATTAATTAGATTTGAATTCTGACTGATCTGACGTTTGCCCCCTTTTAAAACTGAGACTGGAAGCAATTCGAGTAAAAAATACTGAGACTTGGAAATCGGAGAGAGAGTGAGAGTGAAAGTGAGAGTGAGAATATGAATGAGAATGTGAGTGAGGGTGAGAGTGAGAATGAGGTGACGGTGACGGTGAGAGTAAGAGTGAGAGCGAAAGTGAATGTAAGAGTGAGAAAAAGAGAAAGCGAGAGAGAGAGGGAGAGAGAGAGAGAGAGAGAGAGAGAGAGAGAGAGAGAGAGAGAGAGAGAGAGAGAGAGAGAGAGAGAGAGAGAGAGAGGGGGGGGGGAGGGAGAGAGAGAGAGAGAGAGAGAGAGAGAGAGAGAGAGAGAGAGAGAGAGAGAGAGAGAGAGAGAGAGAGAGAGAGAGAGAGAGAGAGAGAGAATAAAGATTAAAATGCTATCAAAGCATAACACATATCCACACACACAGTATACACACAATGCTAATCCAATCCATGGACATAAAACAAAATCCAACCCATTTC
>BOPN01002063.1:215907-220907 GCA_017312705.2 Penaeus japonicus | reverse complement strand
CTCTCTCATTCTCTCTCATTCTCTTTCTCTTCTCTTTCTCTTCTCTCTCTCTCTCTCCTCTCTCTCTCTCTCTCTCTCTCTCCTCTACGCCCTTTTCATCTCTCCCTTTTTTCCTTCTTTCTCCCTTCTCTCTCTTCCTCAATTATCACCTCACATCATTACAGCTTACTAACATTTCCCTTCCCCTCACTCTCCTCCCCTCACTTTCCTCCCCTCTCCCCTGTGGTTATATGCTCCAGGTAGCCGAGCGATCGCGGGGAAAATAAGATAAAGGAAGCAACAAGGTGGATGAGATTGACCTGTAATTGGGATTTACATTTCCACTTCCTCTATCGAAAGAGAAGTGGGAAAGGGAGAGAGAGAGAGGGAGAGGGGGGAGGGAGGGTAGTGTTGATAGGACGGGGGGGGAAAAGGGTGAGTGGGAGGGGGGGGGGGGGAGGGGAGGAAGGGTGTTGGTAGGAAGGGAAATGAGGAAGACTGATAGGATTGAAAAAGAGGGAGGGTATTGATATGGAAGCAATTCCACTGCCTCTATCGAAAAGAAGTGGGAAAGGGGGGGAAGGGTGGATAGGACGGGGGAAAAGGGTGAGTGGGAGGGGGGGAGGGAAGGGCAGTGTTGATAGGAGGGAAAGAAAGAGCTCTGATAGAGGTAAGGATGGAGAGCTTTGACAGAAGAGAAAAGGGAAGAATAGTGATAAGAAGGGAATGCAAAGAGAGCTTAATAGGAAAGAAAAATGTTGATAAGACGTTAGATAATGAGTTTTCATAAGTGGGGATGAGGATGAGGAGGAGTTATTAGGAGGCGAAAGAAATGATGATCTGATAGGAGGCGGAAGGGCGACTGTTAATAAAGGGCAAGGAAAAGTGTTGATAGGAGGGAAATGAGAAACCGGTTGATAGGAGGGAAAAGAAAAATGGTGTCGACCGTCATTTCGAATAAAGAGACGAAATTATATATGATTGTATTTGGAAATACGCATGCAAATTCATGCCTTAATGCAGATACGCTGTGGATGTGTGGACCTATCACTAATCCATTTATTGTCATAGTACTTTGTTATAGTTACTGTTCAAATATCGTTTAATCTAATCCCTGCATGGCCGATTTCGCCGAAGGACGACAAGAGGCTCCGCCCCCAGTTGTTATTCAGACCATGGTTTCGACAGGAGGGCAGAGGGAGAAGTAGAGTAGAGCACTTGAAGTAGAGTACGTGAAGTAGAGCACGTGAAGTAGAGCACGTGAAGTAGAGCATGTGAAGTAGAGTTCGTGAAGTAGAGTACGTGAAGTAGAGTAAATTGAGTAGAGTAAATTGAGTAGAGTAAATTGAGTAGAGTACATGAAGTAGAATACATGAAATAGAGTACGTGAAGTAGAGCACGTGAAGTAGAGTACGTGAAGTAGAGTATGTGAAGAGTTGGGGAGAGACGTTGGCTTGAATAAAGAAGGTAAGGTGGTGTGAGGGAGGAGGTTAGGGTAAAGAGGCAGACCAGGTAGTGTGTCGATGGGCGGGGAGAGCTGGGGTAAGCTGGGTTAAAATGGGTTAGGAGGAAGGGTGGAGGATACTGATACGTGGGGAAAGGTAGGAGGATAAGTGAACAAATATAACACGAGAGCACGACCCCTCGAGACCTTCTGTACTTATCCAAGAACACTTAATCTTATAGCGACCTGTGCAATAGTGTTTTCATTGTGCGTCCATTTGCACATTCTCGTATCTGTGCGTTCGTATGCAAATTGGCAAATGTCGGCAAAGCAGATTTGATTACCGGAATGAGCTAGAGGATCGCAGTGACGTCATCTTCCACCAGTGTATCAGGGCAACGTTGATTCCGAAGTTGGGCTTTAGTCTCTGGTAATCTTCTAACTTCATTCGAGGCCGATTGTTCGAGCGTGTTTTCTGTCTCGGCGAATGGAAAGGTCGCTGGCTCTCCTCCGGCTCGCTGCGCCTCTGTCTGTGTCTGATGCTGTTGCTGTCCTTTCTTATTTTAGTCTGTCTATCTCTCTGCTTTTATAGACATATCTACTGTATCTGTCGATCTATCGATCTGTTTATCTGTGTCTCTATCTATCAATACCTATCTTCCTATATACTTAATATATATGTGCGTTTTTGGATCTGTCTGTTTTGAATCTCGGTCTATCTTTGAGTTTGCTTCCGTCTGTGTGTAGTGTATGTATACAGCTTTATATATTTCTCTACATTTGTTTACATTCCCGTCTGTCTGTCGGTTCTGCAAAGCTCGGAAGACTGAAAGATTTGAATCATACGTTCCAAGGTGCTAGAAATTATTACTTGTATAATATTCATAATAATGATAAAAAAACTACTTGAGAGAATTAAAAATAATTGAAATTAAAAACAAATGTAATAAGAGAGCATTACCCCTCCACATCTTCTGAACGTATACAAGAACACTTATTCTTAAAGAGACCTGCGCACTGGTATCTAATAGAAATATGGATTAATTCTATTTGAAAATAAAGAGAGTGAATCAAGACTTAATTGCAAAGTGGCGGGGATATATTACTTTCATGACCAAATAAGTAGATGCATGATAATTCTGGCCTGATGTTTTATATTCCCCAAGTCTTTAATACCGCCGCCAAATCGTTTTTACGGTAAGCACCATCATTTACTTTATTTCGGACAATATCTTGCACGAAAGAATATATATTTCAGTATTAACGTAAGAAAAAGAGGGAGAGAAAAAAATGAAAGAGCTGGGAAGAGGGGGAAAGGGACGGGAAGGAGTGAGAGGGAGGGATAAAATCGTGCTTCTAAACACGAAATAAACGTTAAGATATGAACGCAGTGAATGGAATGGACTCACTTTCTTCAAGGAATTCTATTTTCGTTTGGAATTTTCACTATTTGGAGTCTTGAGGGGCCTTTGAACATGAAATCAACACAAAAAAATACCCATATTTCTTGATTGGAAAGACACAACCACACACACACACGCACACACACACAAACACACACACACACACACACACACACACACACACACACACACACACACACACACACACACACACACACACACACACACACACACACACACACTTTGTACATACGTACACATGAAGGGCTGTGGGTGTGTGTGCGTGGTGTACACGAACGCATGCCTTTGTGTCACACAGACAAATACAACATCATTCTCGCTCAGAACCAAGTAGCCAAACCGACCAACAAAAACAACCTGCAAACGAACAATGACTCCAGCAGACTCACCCTTCGTCAGCAGTTTGTATACAATATTTCCCTGCTGAGTCTTATTCGCACAACTGCTTTTAAGTAATCAGCGACGGCCAACACACAGCTTGCAGCTTTTAACCAATCTGCGACTGCCACATTCCGTTCTTGGAGCTCACGGCGCGAACTCAAAAAAAAAAAAAAAAAAAAAAAAAAAAAAATACCAAACCAAACCAAGCCGCCCCTAAAGGAAGCCACACCACACATCAAAACCCCCTCCTCTGTCGACCCACCTGTATATCCGATGGGGCAGGGGTTAGGGGGGTTGCAGTAGGCGGGGAGGACGCCATCTGTGGTTGTCTTGATGCCCTCCTGGTTGGTCTTCAGCTTCTGCTTGCTCTTGCCCTCTGGAAAGGCAAGGGGTTGGGTCGAAGCGTTATGCTGTGTGTGTGTGTGTGTATATGTATATATCGGTATATGTGTGACTTTGTCTTTGTGCATTTGTTTATCTATCTATATGATGGTCTGTCTGTCTCGTTCTTTTGATATAACCATGATATTTATCTCTTTAGATAAACATGTATGTATGTATGTATGTATCTATCTATTTATCTATCTATCTATCTATCTATCTATCTATCTATCTATCTATCTATCTATCTATCTATCTATCTATCTATCTATCTATATATTACTCTGTTAGTTTATCTTCTTTTCAATCTATCTACCTATCTATCCATCTGTCCCGACAACCATTCATTTTTATAATTCTATCTATCTGTGTGCGTGTGATATAACATATACATCGTCAAAGGCGTGTATTTTTATATAAAATATAATTAATCATAAGGCTCAGGTCGCGGTAATCTTTTAGTAATACTGTCTAATTAATATTACATGACGTAGGAAGAAGACATGACCTTTTAAAAGACACGCACACACACTGACACTCTTCACCCTCTATACAAACTCGCACTCCCCTTTCACACTCGCCGCCCACGCTCACACATTCACGGAAAAGTGTACACTCAGGCACACACGACCTCAACATACAGCCGTTGACCCTCCGACCCCTACACATACACATACTACAGACACTAGTACATATAAACCTCCATATACATATTTATCAGATGGAAAAATACACAAATATTCTCTCCTTTCCACTTATTAATTCCTCCATCCTTCCATCCACAGATACACACACGCACACTCACACACAAATACACACACATACACACACACACACACACACACACACATACACACACACACACACACAAAACGCAGACACAAACACACACAAAACGCAAACACACACATACACAAACACAAACGCAAACGCAAAACGCAGACACAAACAAAACACAATCACACACACACATACACACAAACACCACCCCTACCCCCCCTCTCCGATGACTTTCCACATTATTACCGTAGTTAGCGAGGACTGTACCGATGAGCGAGGAATGCGAGAGGTATTCCTGGTCCCTGAGGGAAGGGCTCAGGGCTAGGGCGTCGTAGTCCAGGGGCAGGGGAGGGCCAGGGAGCTCCTTCATGGCACGGGGAGCCATGCCTTCTGCCAAGGGAGCCTCCATGCTGTCGGTAAAAGGAATGAGGGTGGAGGTTGGGAGAGTCAGTTCTAAAAGTGCTACAGACGGTGGGTACTCATATATATATATATATAAATAAACATATATATATATATATATATATATACATATATATATATATATATATATATATATATATATATATATGTGTATGTATATATATACATACATATATATATACATACAT
>BOPN01002063.1:190899-193399 GCA_017312705.2 Penaeus japonicus | reverse complement strand
CCAATACTCCCTTCCCCCGCCCAACACTCCCTCCCTCCGCCCAACACTCCCTCCCCCGCCCAACACCCCCTCCCCCGGCCTCAACCCCCTCCCCCCCACCCCAAAGTCAGCCTCCGGTTACACTCGCTCACAGAGACCCGGAAGATGAAGGTGCGAAATTATCATAAGGGCTATTTTCATAATGCACGCGGCTCATAGAGGCCATCCTTTTCTTGGTATGCAAATCGCGGGAGGTGCGTCGGGACCGCTCGCGTGCCGGGTGTTGATATTTTCTCTCTCGTCTCTCTTCCTTTAGTCATGAGGCATATAGGTTAGTGGATAGATGGACTGATGGCCGGGCAGGCAGGGAAGGAAGGAGGGAAGCAGGCAGGCAGGCAAGCAGGTAGGCAGGGAAGCAGGTAGACAGACACATAGACACACAGACAATGAAACAAACACAGGAAAACATACACCCACACACATACGCACGCTCTTTTTCTCATTCTCTCACGCGCGCGCTCGTACATATACAGATTCGGAAACACACATGCAAATATTTGTTCACATAAAGCCGCTTCTTTACAAGATAATACACGAAGCACAACAACCCACTCCCTACCTCTTCCCTCTTACCCTAGTGCGCAACACCCCTTCACTTCTTCACTTCTTTCCCTTTCCTTATTCTCCATCATCCTCTTCCCCCTCCCTCCCGTGTCCCTTACCCCCTCCCTCCGCATCTCTTTTTTCCTTTACCTTCTCCCTTCGCCCTTACAATTCTACACCCTTTTCGCTCTTCCCTGCCCCACACCCTACATGCTCCTCCCCTCCCTACTCTTCCCTCCACTCTCCGCCCTCCCCCCCTCTCCCCTCTCTCCTCCGCCCTCCTACCTTTCCCCTCTCCCCTCCACTCTCCGCCCTCCCCCTCTCCCCTCCATTCTTCTCCCTCCTCCTCCCCCTTCCACCCCATCCCTCTCCTCTGTACTCTTCACCCGATATCTTCTCCTCCCTCCCTCCTCCTTACAACCTCCCCGTCTCCCTCTCTCCCCTCCACTCTTCTCCCTCCCCCCTCCCCCCCCCCCCCCCCCCCCCCCCCCCCCCCCCCCCCCCCCCCCCCCCCCCCCCCCCCCCCCCCCCCCCCCCCCCCCCCCCGGGTCCGTTAAAACTGGATTATACTTATCGGGGATATTATCCTCGGACTTATTGTGGACTCGGATAATTGGGGGAGGAAATTGGATGAAAGGATGCGCACGATATCAGGTGCGAAAGAAGAAAAAGAAAAAGAAGAAGAAGAAGGAGGAGAAGAAGAGGAAGAAGAAAACGAAGCAGATGAGAAAGAAGAAGAAAGAGAAGTAAAAGAAGAAGAAGAAGAAAAAGAAGAAGAAGAAGAAGAAGAAGAAGAAGGAGAAGAAGAAGGGTAAGGGTAAGAAGGAGGAGAAGATAATGAAGAAGAAGAATATGATGATAATGCTGATACTGATAATGGTAATAATGATAATAAGAATGATAATGATAATGATGATAATAACAATAGTACTAATGATGAAGCAGCATCTTTATCGCTGATATGCTGATAAAGATGAAGATGATGACAACAAATAAGAAAAATTATAATGTTAATGATAATAATGATGGTAATTATAATAGCAATAGTAATAATAACAACAGGATGATGAATTAAGAAACACTTGAAGTAGGCGAGGAAAGTAATATGCACAAATTTGCAATTAGTAAGCATGACCTTACATCGTATATCTTAAATGAAAAGAGATGAGAAGAAAGAAAGAAAGAAAGAAAGAGAGAGAGAGAGAGAGAGAGAGAGAGAGAGAGAGAGAGAGAGAGAGAGAGAGAGAGAGAGAGAGAGAGAGAGAGAGAGAGAGAGAGAGAGAGAGAGAGAGAGAGAGAGAGAGAGAGAGAGAGAGAGAGAGAGAGAGAGAGAGAGAGAGAGAGAGAGAGAGACAAAGAGAGAGAAAAAGAGAAAGAAGAGATAAATAGATAGAGTGAGTGAGTGAGTGAGTGAGTGAGTGAGTGAGTGAGTAAGTGAGTGAGAGAGAGTAAGAGAGAGAGAGAGAGAGAGAGAGAGAGAGAGAGAGAGAGAGAGAGAGAGAGAGAGAGAGAGAGAGAGAGAGAGAGAGAGAGAGAGAGAGAGAGAGAGAGAGAGAGAGAGAGAGAGAGAGAGAGAGAGAGAGAGAGCAAGAGAGAGAGAGAGAGAGAGAGAGAGAGAGAGAGAGAGAGAGAGAGAGAGAGAGCAAGAGAGAGAGAGAGAGAGAGAGAGAGAGAGAGAGAGAGAGAGAGAGAGAGAGAGAGAGAGAGAGAGAGAGGGGGAGGGAGAGAGAGAGAGAGAGAGAGAGAGAGAGAGAGAGAGAGAGAGAGAGAGAGAGAGAGAGAGAGAGAGAGAGAACAAGAGAGAGAGAGAGAGAGAGCTATCAATCTTTTTTCATAAATTCACGCTTACAATCATAATAGCCATATCTAATGCAACTCAGCGATTGCAACACATAAAACAAGTGAACTGCGAAGTATG
>BOPN01002063.1:165899-168399 GCA_017312705.2 Penaeus japonicus | reverse complement strand
CACACACACGCACGCACGCACGCACGCACGCACACACGCACAAACACACACACACACACACACACACACACACACACACACACACACACACACACACACACACACATATATATATATGTATATACATATACACACACATATATGTATATATACATACGTACATATGAATGAATAAATAAATTGAATAAAAAACAAATGAGGGAATAAATAGACGAATGAAATGAAAACAAATAAATGGATAAATAGATAAATGAAAAAAAAAGATAAAAATGAAATCAAGAAATGCATTTCCTAAGTTTCCATGAGCCAAGAACAAGCCGTCATTTTTTTCTGAAATACGAGGCAGTGTGGAAAGCTATCAAAATGCTGTGTATTTTAATCAAAACTTTAAATCCTATTTTCGATGCTTATCCTTCCTTCACCCTGCTTGTATACTTCATTTAATATTCGAGATCTCTTCTCGGAAAAAGATAGGTATTATATCTAAATTAATAAGAAAATATGAAAAGAAATTGCTTTTACACACACAACACACACACACATACAAACACACAAACACGTAGACACACACACACACACACATACACACACACACACACACACACACACATACTAACCTATCTTTCTGAAAGCTGCTTCAATCATCCAAGCAATTAAAATACAAAAGAAAAAAAAAAAAAAAAAAAAAAAAAAAAAAAAAAAAAAAAAAAAAAAAAAAAAAGAAAAAAAAAAAAAAAATATAAATAGAAAAATGAAGAAAAATGGAAGAAAGAAAAACTCCTTCATTATATCTAGCGAATCATAAGGAGTGGCTAATCCCCACCAAGTCCCAATCTCTCCATACTCTGCGTCAGAGTCCAGGGGGAAAGGGACAGGTTCCGTGCCAAAGGGACATACTCATGGCACTGATACGCCGGGGTCTGTAATGGCCTGTCCAGGTGAATTAATGGCCTGTAATCAAATAAAGTCCAATTATCCTGGATCACCATTTCTGAGGGTCATAGTTCATTTATGGTGATGTGTGGTGGGCCGGTTCACAAACCCCGAGTGGTGAATTGTGATGATACAGGAAGAGAGATTTGTGACTTGGCACAGATAGAATGGAGTGCTAAAAAGAAGGGAAAATGGAGGAGAAGAAAGGGCGAAGAGAGAAGAGGATGAGGATGAGGAGGGGGAGGAGGATTTGAAGGAGTAGAAGAAGACGTAGGAGAAGAAGGAGAAGATGATGAAGAAGGAGAAGGAAAAAAAAGGGAGAGGAAGAAGAAAAAGAAGAGGGAGAAGAAGAAAAAAAGGGAGAAGAAGAAGAATTAAAAGAAGAGGGAGAAAGAGAAAAAAAAAGTAGAAAAACAAGAAAAAAAAGAGGGAGAAGGAGAAAAAAAAGGGAGAAGAAGAGAATAAAAGAAGAAGAGGGAGAAGGAGAAAAAGGGAGAAGAAAAAGAAAGAAGAAATGTTCTTTTCAACGTTTTGTTCAAGGCCCCGCGGTGTTTGGCCTGAGGAACCTAACCTCAGCACAGACTGAATACAGTATTACAACATTAAAGAAAAATAAGACACGAAAAGGAGAAGAAAAAATTTTAAAAATCTGATTTCGAACTTCCTTCCAAGATCACGTCGCGTTTGGTCAGAGGGATCTGGCGTGGTAGGAATACATTTAATTATAAAAGAAGGAAGTGGAAGACAAAGAAGAAGAAGAAGAAAAAATATCTTCGATTTTAGTCGTTGGAAAGAAATGAAACATAAAAAGGAAAGAATTATAGAAAAAAAATGTAGAAGAAAAGGAAGAGAGATATAATTCTGAATTGGAAAATTACGAACAAGAAGAAGAGAAGAAATAGAAATAAAATAGATGACTAGGAATAATAATAATAATAAAAAAGAAGAATAAAAGAAAGAAAGAAAAAAAAAATAATTTGAAAACACAGAAAGAAAAACAATTCTGAAGTTGATCTTTCGTTGAACGACCCCCTACGTCTGGTCCAAAGAACCTGGCGTGACTAATTTGCGGAAAATGTGTGCGTTCCTCCTGTGTGTGTGTTTGGCCCCAGGCTTCCCTCAACGTCCCAGAGGCCATTCAGCCCATTTTGCGTCGCCCTCTATATCTCCTTTAAAAGAAAGAAAGAAAAACGTCGAAAACACGGAAGGGTTTATTCATGCTCAAATATCATTGTAGACTTTTCATGTACTAAAGAACGCATCATTTCCATGAGGCTTTAATTAGATCACGTTTGAGAGACGATTTAGAAAAAAAAAGGAAAAAATAAAAAAGAAGAAGACTAAACGTGATATACAGACAGATTGACCTTTAGGCTTGAATTCGACGCGGTCTCATGGTAATCCCGAAATTGCAATATATATGCGATAAAAAGGAAAATAAATCGAAAACAGAGGAAGAAAAATTTAAGCTGGATGGTGGACATGTAGCGAGAGATTTTTTTTCTATTGGTAATGGGAACAAGGTTGAAAACTGCTTATTTATTTTGATTTCTTTGAGTGATAGAAG
>BOPN01002063.1:123399-133399 GCA_017312705.2 Penaeus japonicus | reverse complement strand
TTGGAAAACGGAGAAACACAAAAAGACAAATACATAATAAATAAAGGGTAAGGTGATTCAACGGAGGAACAAAAGGCAAGGCAAGCTAAGTATGGTACATTGGGTAGTGTACCGTATAGTAGAAGTAGTGTAGATATAGACATTTACCACGTACCAATAGGAAAGGTAAGTCAGAGCGTATAAAAACCCGCAGTTTAATCTTATGATAAACACACATACACACGCCCACAGAACATACACACGCCCACAGAACATACACATGCCCACAGAACATACACACGCCCACAGAACATACACACGCCCACAGAACATAATATATCAATGATAATCATATCATTGCGTAAGTAACATAAAACCAAAAGCCAAGTAATTAATAACTTGAGATTTAATGAGGCATCACATACAAATAGGACATATCATAATAACTATAATCTTTAAAGGAAGCTCTAAATTGAAATAAAATAACTATAACGAGAGATTAGAACTCAAGAAATTCAGCTAGAAGTTAGACATGTATCTAAAACGATTTAGGCTATTCTAACTATTTACAAAGTTTAGAACTATTTACATATGTGAATCAGGATTTACAAACTAATACAAAATAATAGTAGTTATTGAAAATAAAGATCACTGTGCCAAAAAAAAAAAAAAAATATATATATATATATATATAAATATATATATATATATATAAATATATATATATATAAATATATATATATATATATATATATATATATATATATATATATATATATATATATATATATATAAGATGGAATATAAAACTTAAATTCTGACGTACATTTCAATGTCTGAGAATTAATCACAAGTGTAAAAATTGGATGAAAGTCATGTAGAAATACGTTCCTATTTGAAATTAATCAAAAGGATTGAATAGCTTAATGTGGTGGCACCTTTCTGTGCTCCCCCTTTTCTACAGGCAATTAATTATTCAAAGTGAATTGTATAATTTCCTTACAGATTTTTTTCCCCTACTACATGAAATGAAAGCTGTACTTAGAAGTGATTCTACATCCGACTAATGAGTTGCCGTAATTATTGCAGTTCATTTGCTGACTCGCTGAAAAGGAACGAGATCAGCAGTGAATCTTAAATTGTATGAATATTCGTCTCTGTAATCTAACTTTTTATATATTTCCTCTAAGCAAGTTGTAAAGTTGCAAGTCTTGGCCTGCCTGACATATCTTTTAATTGTCCTTTTGTCGGTTGTTGCATGGATATTTATCGTCGCTGTTCTGTCTCTACATATATGATGATCTTTTCTTCGTGTTAGAATTGCTTGTAACACTATCTGTACGGAGTCGAATGCCTTTTCCTACCCGGCAAATACCATTCACAGAGGCTTCCTATATTCTTTTGTTTTCTCTCTTGTTTGGGTCAGTGTGTGAAGGTGGTCTGTATCTGAGATAGAAAGATGCATGACAATAGATAGATAGATAGACAGATAAATAGATCTACCCGTAAATGCAGTCTCCGACGCCTCCTCGAAAAAGAGCAATTTCCTGTAATACAGATTACGAAAAAAACAATAAAAAAAATAAAAACAAAATGTGGATCATGTTCTTGCTTTTGAACAAACTACCTGTTTTTTTCACGTGTTAGGAAATAAATCCTTGTCATATATTACATAATTCTGGATGTTTCATATTCTCCTACATCCAAGGACAACGAGATACAATTATCATTCTGATTACGATTATCTGAGAGGGAGAGAGAGAGAGAGAGAGAGAGAGAGAGAGAGAGAGAGAGAGAGAGAGAGAGAGAGAGAGAGAGAGAGAGAGAGAGAGAGAAATAGAAAGACGGATAGAAAAAAAGTGGTCTAAAGAAAGAAACAGAGAGAACGCGAATGAGAAAAAAAAAATTGGCTACGGGATCAGAATAATAGTTGACCCAACGATTCCTTCAATAAGATTGGAAAGGTCATTAAGTTGAACATTTCACAAGCGAGGAGGATCATCAATCAACATCAACTTAAATGCCTGAAGGAGCTGCAACGAAACGCTCCTTTGCAATCTGCTGTAGCATCATGACCAGCATCTTTTCTATTTTTGCAGGACGATGTTTTCATATCCTTGTGTAGAGTCTTGAAAGTCCTCTCTCTATTTCTATCTCTGTTTCTCTTTCTCTCTCTTTTTAATTTATTTTCCTCTCCCTCTCCCCTCTTTCCACCTCTCTCTCTCACCCTTCCTCCCCCTCCCCCCTATCTCTCTTCCATCCTTCCTCCCCCCTCTCTCTCTTTCTCTCTCATACCCCCCCTTTCTCTCATCCTTCCTTCCCCCGTTCTCTCTTTCTCTCTCATCCCCCCTCCTTCCCTCTCATCCTTTCTCTCCCCTCCCCCCTCTATCTCTTTCTCTCTCATATCCCCTCTTCTCTCTCTCTCCTTCCCCCCTCTTCCCCCTCTCTCTCTCATCCTTCCTCCCCCTCATCCCTCTCTCTCTCTCATCCTTCCCCCCTCTCCCCCCTTCCCCCTTCTCTCTCTCTCTCATCCTTCCCCCCCCCCCTTCTCTCTCTCTCTCTCCCATCCTTTGCCTCTCCCTCCACGCGCTCCGCCAGTCGTAGCAGCATCAGTATTGTGCCAGGCTCGGTCGTGGGAGCAGTACCTGTTCCTCTCTCGAGATCTCAGCGGCGTCTGAAGTCCGTCCGCGTTGTGTACCTTCTTCTGTGCGCATTGTGATCGTCTTTTGGTGGCGCGCTTTGGGGAAGAATTTTGAGTGTCTTTATTGTCATTCTATTTATATTGGTTGTTTTTTATTGTTGGTATTGATGTTAGTTTCGTTATTGTTATTAGGGATATTATGATTATATTTTGTTTTTGTTTTTTCTCTCTAAAATCAGGATAATTTCATGCTGTTATTTGATTGTCAAATGTATAAATGTATTCACAAAACACACACACATGCACATGTTCATACATACACACATATATTTGTGTGTCTATGTATAGATACATACACACACAGGCACACACACACACACACACACACACACACACACACACACACACACACACACATATATATATATATATATGTGTGTGTGTGTGTGTGTGCGTGTGTGTGTGTGTGTGTGTGTGTGTGACTTGCAAAACACTCTTCCGTGTGGGTAAATGGCAGATAAACCCACTATACACAAAATAGATTCATTGAATATGAGACGATAGTTTCAAGATCCATCTGGATCCCATCTTCAGGTCTGAGGAGGAGGCGAACAAGAGGGTATATAAAAGGGTAAAGGGGGGAGTAACACAGTACAAGAAAGTCATGCGAGAACAGGAGAACGGAAACGGAGGTAGACAGGTCATGCTCAGCTTATCCAGGAAATCCGGGAAGAGAGCAGGATCATGGGGCCAGAGGGCAAAGACGTCGTCGACGTATCTTCGACGTATCTTCGACGTATCTCAGCCAAATAGCAGGACGAAGGGAGATGGAGGGAAGAAGCTCAGCCTCGAAGTACTCCATGAACAGGTTGGCCAGGACAGGAGAAAGGGGAGAGCCCATGGCAACACCGAAGGTCTGAGAGTAGAAACGTCCTTCGAAAGAGAAGGAGTTGGAATCCACACACAGACGGATCAGCTTATGTGTGTGTGTGTGTGTGTGTATACAGTATATGCATATATATATGTATATATATATATATATATATATATATGTATGTATGTATGTATATATGTGTATATATATAGAAATATACATATATATATATATATATATATATATATATATATATATATATATATACACACACACACACACACAATCAGGCTTCTAAAATATAAAAAAGTAATATCTCCAAACAGTAAACGAGGCAATCAAGAGACCGATAACCAAAACAGGACGACCGTTTTCGAAGTTCTCAGAACCCGCTGTTTTCGAAGCCTCGAATAGAGTGAACCGAACCTCAACGACTCCCATAGGGTGGGAATAACTCATCTATTGAATGAAGATATCAAGCGAGGGAATAATAACACACTTGTTAGATTTATCAAGCGATGGAAATAAAACATCTATTAAAAAACATTAAGCGATATAAAGCGGTATAAAGTTGATTATTCGAGAAGAAGAAGGAGAAGGAGAATAATAATAAGAAGAGGCAAGAGGTAATTAGGTAACTGATATTCAGTCATTAGCTGGTATGGGATCCGAGCAGCTAGCTTTCCTCTCGAAGGTTTTGTTTACGCTATAAATACTTACTTTAATAACTATAATATATTCGATTACATTATGAGATTATTCAGTCAGTATAATTAGTCACTAAGGAGGTAGTTATTTGGTGCTGTTAAAAAAATATACATATATTATTAGTATTATTATCATGATGATATTTATTATGATTGGTGTTATTATTTTCATATAATTATCATTATTATCATTCCATGATTATCCTTATCACTATCATTATTATTATCATTGTTGTTATTGTTGTTGTTGGTATTACCGTCGTTTTTATTATCATAAGGCTCATAGCAATAATGAAAGTTATATATATATATATTTTTCAAAAATCTAAGGCATTGCATAATCAGGAGAGGTCAATTGCCCTCGAAACCGTCTGTGCGGAAAAGAATATAAATGAATACATTAAACACCCGCAGTAGCATCAACTGCGGTCTTATCATCAACATAAGGCAGTCCTATCGTCAATGGATTAATTCGAAAAAAATAGGAAAAAAATAAATAAAGATATGGCAGAAGAAGGAAGCAAGAAAAAGAAAAATGCAAATTTTGGCCACATGAATCGATCGTCATGTGGTTTGCTTTCATTGACGTGTTATTTGCAATGAATATGCTATTGATACAATTCATTGTGAAAGATCGCTGTGTGAAATATATAGAGAAATGAAGTGATGGATAGAAAGAAGAAGGGGAGACAGATAGAATGATAGATAGATCAACAGACTGATAGATAAAGAGATAGATGGGTAAACAAAGAGAAAGATGGATAGTAATGGATTAGTATATATATAGAAAGTTAAATAGAAATAATTTGACTATAGATTGATAGACATATAATATATAAAAGATTATAGATTAATAGATAGACAGACAAAGAAGTAGACAGGTAAAGAATAGGAACAAAAATCGAATGATTGAGATATAGAAAGAAAATAATGAGAGACGAAATACTAGATAGATAGAGACACAAAGAAGAACTGAAAGCAAAAGATAAACTAATAAGAAAAAAGGAAGATAGAGAAGTAGAAAAAAAAGATGAAGAGAAAGATAGATCGATATATAAGGAGAAAAAATAGACATAAATTAAAAATGATAGACCAATCGAAAGCAAAAGAAGATAGAGAAATTAAAGGGAAATATAGATTAAAAAGACTTGTACATAGATAGAACGATAGATAGAGAGGAAGGAAAGGAAGATAGAGAAATTAATAGAAGGAAAGTTATGATATAACTTTTGTTATGATAATCGTACTGATAACACAACTGACAATAATTGATAATCGATATGATACGAATGTTGAATAATCATAATAATAAAACAGAAATAGAATTGGTATTACTAATGACGAAAGTAATATTCAAAAAGACAACAATGTAATATTTAAAATGATTATATTATAGATGATAGATGTTATAATGAAAGGGGTGAAAATGATAGCAAATAATGGTTATAGTAATTATAATAACGGTAATAAGGATAATAACAACAGTAACAAAGTAATGATGATGATAATGATAATAAAAATTATAAGAATGATAATGGTGTCACTTAAAAATGATAATGATGATGATAATAAGAATGATGACATTAACAATGCTAAATTAGGTAATGATGATAATAATGATTATGATAATCATGATAATGATAATCATTAGTGACGATTTTAAGTATCCCGATACTATAACAAAAATGTGATAATGATAGTAATAAAAAAATAATAGTAACAATAAGTACTAATAATGATTATCATAATGATAATGACAAAGATGGGAATACTGCTAATGACAATAATAACAACAATCACAATAACGATAGTAATAATAGAATAACAATACTTATTACTTTAATAACAGTAATAATGATGATGATGATAGCAATGATGATACTTATTATAATGATAAGGCATGATAAGAATGGTAATGATAATGATATTAGCGATGGTAATAATATCAGTGGTTATGAATATGATGATGATGAGGATAATAATAATGACGATGATAGTGATAATGATGATAATAATGATAATGATATTGATAATCAAGATAACAATAATGACAACAAAAATCATGATAACAATGGTAATAATGATAATGATATAAATAATGCTAATAATAATAATCATAATAATAAAGATAATGATAGAAATGATGATAACAATAATCATAATAATAAAGATAATGATGATAATAATGACAATTAATTACAATAGTATTGACAATAATGATAATTATTACTCTTATTTTTCAAATAACACGAATAACCAAGTCAATAAGTTCTTTACTCAATCCCAATTTGTAATTTACTTATTCGAATATGAATATACATTCCAAAATTGCATAGATAAATCAAGATATATATATTACCTGCGTCACTTCAATTAAATTATCGGAATATGGCTTCCATTATTTACAAGAGTCTATAAGAGGAGTTAATTCACAAAATAACAACAACATTGAAAGGGTATACTAATATTTTCAAGTTTTATCTTATCTTGCGTAACATTTTTTTCTTTTTTTTATCATAGCAAGATGGTTGTGGCATTTGTGATGGTGATAATGATGATAATGATAATGATGATCAGAATGTTGATATTAATGACAGTATTGATAACGGTGATAATCTGTTTCTTTGTCTTCTTTCTTAACTCTCTATCTTTCTGTCTCTCCCATTTCCATGTTCTTTTTACATCCTTCTCCTCTTTGTCTCATTCTTCTTCCTTTCTCTCCTCGTCTTTCTTTCCCCTTTGTTTTCCCTCTCTTCTTTTCAGTTCTCTCTTTCTCACTCCAATTTCAATAGTTCCTTCGCTTTGTTCTATGGTTTTCTCTTTTTCCCTTCTTAATATTATCCTTTTCTTTCTCTACATATCCGCTCTAATTCCTATGCATCTTTGCTTTCTATCTCTATTTTCTTTTTTCCTTTCCTCTTTTTATTCATTTACTCTCACCGTTTCGTATCGCTTCTTTCTCTGTTTTCCGCCATCATCCTCTGTTTCTTCTTCCCTCTCTTCCTCAACTCTTCTTTGATTCTTTTTCTCATCACTTTTCTCCATCCTCTTCTATTTCTCCTTCTCTCTCTTTCTCAATTATTTCTCTTCTTGCATCTATTTCTCTCTTTTTCCTCACTATCCTCTCTCTCCCCTCTTTCTCACTTTTTTCTCCCTTTGTATCTCTCCCTTTCTTTCATCACCCTTTGTTTTTCCCCTCTCTTTCGTATTTCCCTTCCCGCCTTGCATCTCTTTCCTTCTCTTACATCAAAAGAAAAGAGAAGAGAAGAAAAGAAAAAACGCTTCTTTACTATAGTAACTTTCCTTACTTTCTGAAGTACTATATATTTTTTTTTCCACTGGGGCTATCCGATAACTTTAGACGTCTATTGGTTTTGATGAAAAAAAAGAAGAAAAATCTTGTTGATGTACGTGTATTTTTTTCCCCTTGTGCAAAGAAGAAAAAGAAATTGAGTAAGACTTTGATATAAAAGTGAAAGACGGAGGTGATCCCCTCACCCCCCCCCGGTCCCAGAAAAAAAAGAAAAAAATCTTATACTCCAGTGAATAAAAGAGAATATATCCCCCCCTCCAACTCTTACCCCAACGGTAAATAAATCACCCCCCCTCAAAATATATATACATATATATATATATACATATATATACACACACACATTTTTTTTATCTACTTACATCCTTAAGTTTGTGCGTGTTTGAGCATGCTTGATTGCGCGCCCTATATGCGCGTGCATATTTAGTACATTCATGCGTGTGTACAGTATATGCATGAGAGCGAGTGTGCATATGTGCGCGCCATATTGTTGGTTGGGATAAATAGCGGCACACGAGTCGACCGCCGTCAGTGCGTCTCGGACCTCGGTTTGGGAGAGAAAGGAGAGGGAGGCTTCGAGCGGCCGCCACTCGCCCAAGTTTCAGTCAGCGTGTGGCGCCTCGTGGGGCCTCCACGCGCCGTACAAACGTCACTGTCGAATACATTATATTTTTTAAGCGTAGCGATTTAGTCCCTTGTAGCTGCATCCCTTCCCCTATTTTTTATGAAAACATACATATCTAATTGATTGGAAAGTAGGTGTTTATGATTGTAAGAAAAGAAAAGGAACAGGTGTGAAAATATAGTCGATGACCGTCAGATCGCTTTCTGTCACGGCCAGAACTGAATCATTTACCTTGCTCAAAGTCGCTTTATGACGAAGGATATCTTCTGCGATTGTGCGACTACTGGATGCTGCGACTAAGGAGCGAAACACAACCTCATCTTCGAACAGGTGACATTTTACGGACTGCGAGTTACAACGTGCATGCATCGCCTCGGGTGAAGAGATCTACACCAAGGCCAGTGACAAGGATGCTGGATAATAATAGCTCGTAAGAGAAAAAAAAAATAAAACAAAAACAAATAACAAGCAAGCAAACAAAAAAAAAACTATAAAAAGTTGAAGGTGAATAATAACAGAGAAAGCACATAAATTCAATGAGCTTCCAAAAGGGAAACACGAAACTACTGTAGCACCTCTCCCAACCAGAGAACTGAGCTAACTTTACCTAAACAAAAACTTTCATTTCTCCAATATAGCATTGCTTTTTTTTCCTTGTCAATCAAAGAAGAGAAGCACTTCTAACTATTACATCTCAAGTTAGCTAATGATGCAACAACCTCTGATGAAAATGCCTCTCCCAAGAACGAACATGGCCTGGATTCTTGCATTTGCCATTCTTCAGGTGTCAGGTAAGTTGCTCACGTCTGGCCACCTGTTTATTCATTTTCCCTTTTTTTTGTATATGTGATGAAATTCATCATATATTCCCTTTTATTTGTTACTTCGAGTTGCTTTTCTCAATATAGTCTGTAAGTCTATGGGACACGATTTTCTTTTACGAAGAAGATATTAAGTTGAAGCCATAGACACAGGTATGATTTGGAAAAAAAAACATCAAAGGCTATAATATTCAACCTTGATCAAGAAAAGCGTAGCACATATAAACTAACAAATTATTCTAGTCTAACGCACCTCACGGATTGTTAACCTAGACACCATACACATAATGACATTCGCGGAAAAAGATCAACCCTTTTCTATCATATCAAACTTCTATATCGAGATAAGATATGAACAAAACGTATTCATGAGACGCATGAAGAGAGATGTACATAACAGGTTCAATGGTAGGCTTCATCAAAAACATATATATTTCTAATGAAGACTACCTTTCTTCTAAGTCGTAATGATCTTTTATTTTCCGCTAATTACTCACACATTTACTAATACATCGCATATAACCAGTATAATGTATAAACTCCCTGACTGTGAGTCGCGATAATCGGATATTTCGAACTGGAAAATGCAAAGCATGTTATCGGGATCACATAGAAGCGCAACTCTGCAATAATGCCAAGATTGCGAAAAACACGACTGACGTTCAGAGGATTACATGCTTTGTCCTCTCAGTAGCATTGATGTTGCAAAACATGCATTGCCATGAAAGGTAGATATTTTTGACATTTGTTTTGGAGACTTTTGACATTGTTTTATTCTAAATCATAAGCATAAATGAATTATTTTGTTATTCTCAATGTGTTTAGTCTTATTTATTTCTATTCTTGTGGTTATCAGTCTCCCATTTCAAATTCTTTTTTTACTTCTTTTTTACATTTTTACGATAAAATATTATCAACTCCTACCCTCTCTTCCCCACAATAGCACATATACCTCTACGAAAAGATTTATATGTATATATATATATATATATATATATATATATATATATACATATATATATATATAAGTATAACTAATA
>BOPN01002063.1:116559-121559 GCA_017312705.2 Penaeus japonicus | reverse complement strand
CCTTCTTCCCCCTTTCCCTCTACTCCCCTCCCTACCTCACCCTTTCTTTCCCTTCTTCCCCAGTTTATCCCAAATCCCCCCCCCCCCCCCCTATCATCCCGTCTCCCCTTCCCCTATCCTTCCCTAGTCCTCCTCTCCCCTTCCTTCCCTACCACCTCCCTTAGTTCCCCCCCCTGAAACCTCACAAAGCTTTTCCCTTCCTTCTCCCTTCCCATCCCCGCCCACCCCCCAACATCTCCCCAATTCTCCCCTTCCTTTCCCCATCCTCCCCCATCCCCCCACTATTGTCCCCCTCTCCATTCCCCATACCCCCCTATCCCTCCCCTCCCCTACCCTCCATTGCCCCCTTTCCTCCCCCCACCCCACCCCACAACACCCAAAGACAGCGCTATCCCGAGAGCACCAAGGAGCGCATCGGTGGGCGCGGCGAAGCGAAACAAAGCCGTCGGGCATATCGAGACCCATTTCCCTCCCCCAAGCCACTCCTTCCCGTGCCTGAGTCGTCCTCAAAGGCTTACACGATGCGATTTATTCAAGGGCGACTTTTTTGAGAGGGGCGTCGAGGATGAGAGCGGGGCTGGCGTGACAAAGGGCGAGCTTGGTTTCATTTTCTTTGTTCTTATTGTTTGTTTTTGTGTGTTGGGTGTTTAATGGTGGTGTTGATTTTTTCTTCTTGTTCTCTATTACCGTATCGTTTTGTTATTTTTGGTGTCCATTATGTGTTAGGATGAAAAACAAAACAATTATAATAATGATAACAAGAATGGTAATGATAATGATAATAATGATAATGATAATAATATAATGATAATGATAATGATAGTGATGATAATGATAATAATAATAATCATGATGATAATGATAATAATGATAACTGACAATAATAATGATGATAATAATAGTAGCAATAATTATAATGATTATCACCTTTATCAGTATCATTATCCTTATCATCATCATTATTACTCCTATTGTTATTATCATCGTCATTATGATCATCAAATATTCAAATTTTGTTACTCAAAAAACGAGAGAAAGAGACATATACATTAATACGAAAACAACGCAAACAAATAAAAAGCCAAAACATGCAAGAACCACGAATCCCTAAGAAAAAATAAAACAAAATCAAAAGCACAAAAATATCCTAAAAAACCCTCCCTCCCCCCAAAAAAAGAAAAAAAAAAAAAAAATCACACCCAACATGACAGCCAAACCAGCACCACCGAGTAAAAAACCAAAAAAACAAAAAAACAAAATCAAAAGTGAAAGAACAACTAAAACTCAAAGAACCCGAATAAAAGATTCAAGCATAAAAAAAAAACACCCTCTAAGGAAACAAGAAAAGTCCGAACAAGCTCCGAAGACGCATGAACCCCATGGCAGGTGAATCGAAGGGGCTCACATGCCTCATAAGTCACAGGTACGAGTTAACAAAGGACGACGTGAACCTCGACGCCATTCGAAAGGCCCTTTTGCCTTGAAAGCGAGAGATGAAACCGAATCTTAGATGGGGGAGGGGGGGGGGTGATGGGGTATGGGGATGAGTGGGGTAGGAGTTGAGGGGGGTAGGGAATGAGGAGAAGGTGACAGAGGGAGAGACAGGAGGAGGAAGGGGGGGGGGGGGGGGGGGGGGGGAGGGGGGTGGGGGGAGGAGGGAGAGAGGAGGGTAGGGGGAGTGGGAGTTTGGAGAGGGAACGATAGAGGGAGAGGGAGAGGGGCGGGTAGAGGGAGAAGCCAAGGGAGGGGCACTTGTGACGGTGGTGGGGAGGGAAGTGGTAGACGGTAGTGTACTATCACTACAGGGCCAGACCCAGGTATCTGAAGTAGCAGGCGGGGGTGTGGTGTGTTGGGGTGTGGGTGGGGTGGGGGGGTTGGGATTGTGTGTGGCCATGAGACGGCAGAGAATTTGGGGTTATCCATGTTTACTCTTCCTTATCCAAATGTATTTCATAAATGATTTTTTTTCGTTGTTTGTTCCAGTAGCTATTCTTTTATTACTTATATAATCAGTTATTTTTCCACTAGGTATTTGATAAATCCTTTCAGTATTCATTTTTCTAATACATAATTTCCCTTACCTATTATCAGTAATCAGTATCTTATCTTTGACATTACCCATATCCATCTGGTAAACAAACATTATGATAAATAAACACAAACATAACAACGAGCTCGTAAAGACCAAATGAAGCACATCAAAATCACACAAAAAACAAAACAAAAAAAAACATATGGTCATACTTCATTTCAGAATAAATTTATGACAACTTCACGTGACCTGACCTAAGCCTTGCTCTCTTTCCTGCCGCGAGGTCATTCATACCATGTCTTAGAAATCTTAGAAGGTCACCATCTGAGAATCAAGACGCTGTGTGAGTCATACAACAGGCAAGAAAAGACCCTGCATGAGCATTGCAAGATCCATGCAGACGAACCCTCAAGCAAAGGAGAATCCTAAAAAATATCCTGAAATAACTGCAAATTAGTATGTTTACCTTTTAGCTTCATTTATCAAACATATCTGAATTAAACAATACAATTTTCTTCATCCCTGTACGTGACATTAATATCATACCCGAAGCTAATAGGGGGGGGGTATAAAATCCCCTCCCTAAACCCCCCCCCAAGCTGAAAATGGCGAAGGGGATTTTGAAACTCTTTGCAAAATCATGCAGGTTGTTTTGTCACAATGGCGTTTTTTGAGCGTGGGGTGTTTTGTGTATACACCTGGCAGCAGTGATCGAGTAGGAAGGAGGAAGAAGAGGGAGGCGGATGAAAGATGGGGAAAGAGAGGGAGACAAGAGAAAGGACAGGAGGGAAGAAGGGAGGGAGGGAGGGAGGGAAGAAAATGAGAGAAAGAGAGAAGGAGAGAAGAGAAGAAGGAGAGAGGAGAAGGATAGATGGAGAGAGAAGAAGAGGAGAGAAGGAGAAAGAAAGAGAGAGAGAGAGAGAGAGAGAGAGAGAGAGAGAGAGAGAGAGAGGAAGAAATATCAGGGAATTCCCGTTCGTAGTGCGCAACAGAAGGGCGCTTTCCTCCGATATTGTTTCTCGAAGACTCACAGAAGCATGCCGTATGGTACGAATTATTCCTCTTTCGAAACATGATTATAGGGTCACGATGTGCAATATTCAACACACACACCTACTCGCAAGCACACACACAAAAACACACACAAGCAAACAAACACACACACAAACAAACAAACACACACACACAAACAAACAAACACACACACACACAAACACAATCACACACAAACATACACACACACGTACACTCGAAAACACACACAGACAACGTCAGAGATCAAGCAAAGTTGGAAGCTGCGGGACATGCAACCACATCAATATACTAACGAGGCATAAACGCAGAAAGTTGTCTCGAGTGATCTGTGTAAGCAGAAGCATTAAGGTTGTTATGCTAACAAGACTAATGTCTCGAGTCCTATGAGGAAACCGGCTCTCGCGGCAAAATCTATCCCGAGCTTTAAAAGTTACACAATGCGGAAGCAGTGTGTCTTGAACAGCTGAGACGTGGGACGACAACTCCGTTTAACTCTGTTCATAAAGCTTTCATTTTACAGACACAACCTCCATGGTATATTCTATAACATAGGTACAATATTCAATAATTGATAGAATGACTGGACAGGTATGTGGTGGCAAGAGGATTTTTTAAGGAGTGATGATGAAGAGGTGGTGTTAAGATCGAGCCAGCCAGATGTACGGAATCGCGGGAAGTGCGGGGAGGCAATTTATAATGGGACGGTATTTAATAATCATTGAATAGGAAGTAGGAGGGAAAGGAAGAGGGGGAAAGAGATAAGGAGAGAAAGATCGAGAGAGAGAAATAGAAAGTGAGAGAAATAGAAAGTGAGAGAAAGAGAGAGAGAAAGAGAAAGAGAGAAAGAGAAAGAGAAAGAGAAAGAGAAAGAGAAAGAGAAAGAGAGAGAGAGAGAGAGAGAGAGAGAGAGAGAGAGAGAGAGAGAGAGAGAGAGAGAGAGAGAGAGAGAGAGAGAGAAAGAGAAAGAGAAAGAGAAAGAGAAAGAGAAAGAGAAAGAGAAAGAAAGAGAAAGAGAAAGAAAGAGAAAAAGAAAGAGAAAGAAAGAGAGAAAACGAAGAAGACAAAGACAAGAAAGGGAAGAAAGAAATTAAAGCAAAAGAAAGAAAGAAAGAAAGACGAAAAAAACAACAACCCACAAGAGAAAGACACAGGACCAGACAGAAGCGAAGGAAAAGTATGTCGGGGGCCAAGCAGGTGAGCGGGAGGGTCTTCGCCCGCTCGAACAATGGAGGAGTGTCAAGAAAAATGTTTTAATGGCACGGGGTAAAAATGCCAGGCGAGAAAAGAGCGGTTTCGACACGAAAAGGACAAGACAAAGTTTAGCCAAGAGATAATGGCTTTAGGAAGAAGAAAGTAAACGCGGACTATTTCGTAGTGGCGGCGGCGGCGGTGACGCGGCGGGAAGATGGCGATGCATTACATCAGAGTGTAATGGATGTGAAGGATCGCGGCTGATTTTGGCGAGGGAGGGAAGGAGAGGGGGGGGGGGGGGGGAGAGGAGTGAAGTGGGAGGAGGAGTGAAGTGGGGGAGAGTGAAGTGGGGGGAAGAGGAGTGAATTGGGGGGAGGAGAGGAGTGATGTGGGAGGAAGAGTGAAGTAGGAGGAAGAGGAGTGAAGTGGAAGAAAGAGTGAAGTAGGAGGAAGAGGAGTGAAGTGGAAGAAAGAATGAAGTGGGGGAAAGAGGATTGAAGTAGGCGAAAGAGGAATTAAGTGGGAGAAAGTTTATTAAAGTGGGATTAAGAGAAGAGGGAGAACAGATTGTGGAACACTGAAGGGAGAGACGAAGAAATGGGAAGAGATTGGGTACGAGACTGAAAGCAGAGTTGAAGTGGGAAAATGGAGGAAAAGGAAGAAGAACGGAAGAAGAAGAAGGAGAAGAAGAAGAGTGAGAGTCTACAGATTTCTCTTGCAATATTGAGCAACGGAATCCCCT
>BOPN01002063.1:96559-99059 GCA_017312705.2 Penaeus japonicus | reverse complement strand
CGAAATATATGAATAATTGACTAGTCAGAGGAATAAACGAATAGATAAACATATACACACTCCCGTAGAATTATAACCGACCATTTTGAACAAGAAAATACAGCACCAGTGACAAATAACAAAATCGTAGCTATCCTCCACGTGGCAATAAGATAAGCTAGGTGGCATAGTATTAAGAAAAGAAAAGAAAAAAAAATAGTATCCCCTTAAAAATTCCCTTCGCATCACAGGAGTCAAAGTCGAGCCGAGAGTCTCCTTGGTTAGCGAGTCCACTGATAACTTCTTCCTGCTTACTACAGCACCCAGCTTTGTCCAGCAGCTGCGTCCCTCTACATCAGCGACCGACCTACCAGCCTGTGTTCATTAAAGTTTGAAACAGCCACTTAAATCCACTCTATACTTCATGGTCGCCGGAGTGAAGGTGGACTCGTATTACATTGACAACACACACAGACAAAGACACAGACACACAGACACACACACACTGACACACACACACACACACACACACGCACACACACACACTGACACACACACTGACACACACACTGACACACACGTCCTCTGTTAGATTCTCTGGCCTTTATATACTGTTGTACTGAGGGTTTGACATCTGAGGGGGAGAGTCTCGAGGCCTGAGCTGCGCTTGAAGGAGAAGGTATTGAGTGTCGGTTAGTTGAAGTCGGTTGAAGTCGGTGAGTCGAAGTCGGAAGCGGACGTCGGTGGGTATATGTCGGTGAGTCAAAGTCGGAGGTGGGGACGTTGGTGAATCGAAGTTTAAGGAAGTTGAAGTCGGATGTAGTCGGGGAGTCGAAGTATCTGAAGCTTAGGAATGAACCGATTCTGCATCACTGCCGAGTTATATTTTTCCCATTTTTAATATCTATTTTTTTTCTTTGGGAAGGCAACTATTTCGAAGACACTGTTGGCGGACATTTAGTTGGTTACCAGCACTATAGATCTATAAATGTAGATAAATAGATCGATAGATAGGCAAATAGATACGAGTATGGATATAGCAATAGATAAGCAGATAGGTAAAGTTGATAAAGATAACATTTGCATTTTCATACTTGTTTATCTAATATATGAGCAATCTGTAACCTATAAAGAAAGTATATAAACCAGTTATTTCTCACCAGGCTAAATCTTAGTAATTCCCAAAATGCCGTATCACTAAAAGTCAAAGCAAACACTAACAAAATAAGACATACGTCAAAATAACGAACGAGATTTCAATCTCTGGATTAGTTGGCGAGCCTTAATGGCAAAAGGTCGAGACGATCAAACTCTTGCCTCATATTCTCTTTATTCACGTCAGATCCGTAAGAAATAAAATAGGCCTCGACATTTCCCTTCACGATGACTGCGGAGTGAGACTGGAGTGAGACATGTATGCGAGGAATTAGAATCCCGGTCAGACCAATAAAGTCACATGATATCCAGATGCCGGAGAGGTTTTATTCATGGAAACTCATGAAATCTGCTATAAACATCGCGGAAACCTATGAATATCAAAATTTTTCAGTGCAATAAGTTAGGATGTATGTGTTTTTTTTTTGTTTTTTTTTTTTCTTCTCGTTCTCTCCTTTCTTCTTTTTGGAGATTGCTTTATTGGAGTCTTCGAATTCTTTTTGATGCATAATTGTATTTGGAAATTGCCTTTATTTATTGAATTGTTAGATATTAATTACTTTTTAGACATTTCTTGCCAGTGAGAGATATGGACGGATCGTATCAATGATTTTATGGCAAAATGTATAAGAAACTCAATACATATTACGAAAAAAGAAAGCAATAACATTTCAAAACAAAATTGTCAATAAATTGCTTTCAGATAAAAAAAAAAAAAAAAAATCCGAATGGTTTCGTAATAAAAGCTTACATCTTAAAAAGAAAGTAAGAAAGAAAGAAAAAAAAAAAAAAAAAAAAAAACATATCCTAACCAATGTTCCCTTTTAACATTTCCAAATAGTCGGCTTTGGAACCCTTAGTGAAAACTCACTTTCCAGTACCTTGAACCAAAACTGTATTTCGGCGCACGGTGTTCTATGTCGTCTATAAAAAGAAACGGTGTCGGAACAAACGACGCGTTTAGAAATAACAGATAAGTTTCTCGCGTGTTGTATATCGGGTAAACAAATGCAGCAGAGGACTAGGAACGTTTGTCGGAACGTTTGTCGCGTTTGTCGCGAAGGTGAACGGGAGTGTTAAAGAGGTAATGTTTCCATTGGTATTCCGATGGCTTTGAAAGGAAACGCGGCGTTAAAGAGATGAACCGTTGGACATTAGTTTGAAGTAACAATGCAACGTATATCCAGTAGAGGTGGTGCAGGGGTGATTGCATACTTCTGCGTAAGAAGGAATGCTATTGATTCTCCGTTTGCAGGAAATTTGACTTTTTTTCTTCTTCTTATCAGAAGAGGTGTTGTGTATATAGGTCCGTCACAGGAATAAAGTCGCAGGAACAATTTCTGGTATGTGTAATCTCTTTCTATCT
>BOPN01002063.1:71559-74059 GCA_017312705.2 Penaeus japonicus | reverse complement strand
AAAAAAATACTTTCTACCGCTGAGCCATCTAAAAAAGTGAAAGACATGAAATATTTCAGCAAGTTTTGCTTCCTCCTTTTTCTCTCTCTCTGTCCCTCTCTCTTTCTCTTTCTCTGTCTCTCTGTTTATGTAAATATACATACATACATATGTACACACACACACACACACACACACACACACACACATTCACGAGCTTCGTGTGGGTATGTGTCACGGATTCTTGTTGTTTTGTATAAGCGATTGCGTTAGGTCTTTTTTTGTTCTTTTCTTTTGTGGGGAGGGTGTGGACGGGAAGTCTACAGTCTTCTTAATGTACGTGTGTATATATATATATATATATATATATATATATATATATATATATATATATATATATATATGTATGTGTGTGTGTGTGTGTGTGTGTGTGTGTGTGTGTGTGTGTGTGTGTACATATATATATATATATATATATATATATATATATACGTCCATTAATAAGACTGCAGACTCCCCCTCCACAAAAGGAAAGAACAAAAAAAGACCAAACGCAATCGCTTATACAAAACAACAAGAATCCGTGAACACGCCCACACGAAGCTCGTGAATCTTTCGTACTTTATCGAAAACCAATGTCAAAGGAAGATATCTTGGAAAAGGGCGAGAACTGCGGTTTCCTGTTCACACCCACCTCCTGTTCTATTCCCTTCCTCTCCCTCTCCCCCTCCACCTCCTTTCTCATTTTCCCTATTTTTGGGGGGTAGGGAGGGAGGCGGCAGGGTACTTTAGCATGAGGTGGGTATTTCGGTGATTTTTTTTTTTTTTTTTTTTTTTTTTGGGGGGGGGGTTGAGGAGAAGGGTTTTGATTAGGGTTGTGTGTGTTCGTGTAAGTATATATATGTTTTATTATCTTTTTCCGTGATGAAGGCTTACCTTTTTAATTGTTCTCCTTACCATCATTATTAAACTTATCATCCCCTCATTATTATCATAACTACTAACATCTTCATCATCATAATAATGATACCCATGATCATCCATCCTGTTAGTATCATCATCACCATCATCATACTATCAACATCACGCCACAATCAACACCATTCAACAATAACCATCATCATCATCATCATCACCTCCCAATCATCATCACCATATCACAATCATCGCCATCATAAGTATCATCACAATCCCCAAGATCCTATCAACAACACTTTCCTCCCAATCTGTCCCTCGTTGCAACACCTCTTCGTCACATCAACCAATGACACTGATCACCTTCCGAGACCCAATAACAAAAGTCGGCGCGAAGGAAGCAAAAGCTGCTGCTCTCTGAGGTGGAGGAACTTTTCGTGATGGAAGGTGCCAATAAGTAAGGTAATTCCTCTCTCTCTTTTCTACCCCTTTTTCTTCTTCTCCTTATCATTATCATTTAAAAAAAAAAATCTTCTTTCTCTTTCTTCCATTATCTTTCTCTTTCTCTTCCCGTTGTCCTTATCTTTTTTCTCCCTTTCTTCCTTCTCTTATCTTCCTTTTTTTCTCACCCGTTCTTCCTTTATCTTCTCCCCTTACCCTCCCTTCTTGTCCTCCATTTCTCTTCTCCCCGTACCCTCCCTTTCTCTCCCCTTACCCCCCCCTCCCTTTTCTCTCCCCGTACCCTCCCTTTCTCTCCCCTTACCCCCCCCCCCCTTTTCTCTCCCCGTACCCTCCCTTTATCTCCCTTTACCCTCCCTTTCTCCCTCTTTCGAGCCTTCAGAAGCACACATAGATGGATACTTCAAGCTTCCAACAACTCATTTACAATAAGTTACATTAAGTGGGCCGTAACTTGTCCCTCCTGACTTGCGATTCCCTGGATACGATAGTTCAGCGCGAGAGATGATTGGCTAGGTCCCATGGCATGCCCTTTCACCCCCCCCCCCCCCCGTCCCCCGCCATCACCACCACCACCACCACCTCCCACCCCTACCCCTACCCCTACTCCTACCCACACATATTCTGCCTGCCTGCCTGCTAGTCTGTTAGTGGCCCATTCTCTATCTTTTGTCGTGTCTTTTGTTTTACATATTTTTTTGTATTTTTTTTTCTTCTCACTCCCTACCTGCCTCTCTCTCCCTTTTTGTTTCTGTTTTCTCTTTTTCTTTCTTTTTCTCTTTCTTTCTCCATCTCTCTCTCTTTCCCCCTCTCTCTGTCTCTCTCTCTCTCTCTTTCTCTCTCTCTCTCTCTCTCTCTCTCTCTCTCTCTCTCTCTCTCTCTCTCTCTCTCTCTCTCTCTCTCTCTCTCTCTCTTTCTCTCTCTCTCTCGTTTCGCACTTTTCGAGGAGGACCTTTTCGTCCCTCATTTTTTTTCTTATCTTGTGAGTGGGGGTGTTATGTTTTCGGTGGGTTGGAGGGGGATAGGGGAAGGGGGTGTAAAAAGGCCAGAAATTATGGGTTTTATCTCTTTCTTTGACTGGTCTTTTAACCTCTCTCTCGCTCTCTCTCTCTATCTCTCTCTCTCAGTCTCTCGCTTTTCTCTCAAT
>BOPN01002063.1:64059-66559 GCA_017312705.2 Penaeus japonicus | reverse complement strand
GGACGGGTAGGGGAGGGGGCAGGGAAGGGGAAGGGGATGGGGAAGGGGAAGGGGAGCGGGGAAGGGGGCAGGGGAAGGAGGGGGAAGGGGAAGGGGAAGGGGAAGGGGAAGGGGAAGGGGAAGGGGAAGGGGAAGGGGAAGGGAAGGGGAAGGGGAAGGGGAAGGGGAAGGGGAAGGGGAAGGGGAAGGGGAAGGGGAAGGGGAAAGGGAAGGGGGAAGGGAAGGGGAAAGGGAAGGGAAGAGGAAGGGGGCAGGAAGGGGAAGGGGGCAAGAAGGGAAGTTGAGGGGGAAGGGGGAAGGAAAAGAGGGGGAAAGGGAAGGGGGAAGGGGAAGGAAAAGGGAAGAAAGGGAAGGGGAAGGGGAAGGGGAAGGGGAAGGGGGAAGGGGAAGGGGAAGGGGAAGGGGGAAGGGGAAGGAGAGAGGGAAGGGGAAGGGGAAGGGGAAGGGGAAGAGGGGAAGGGGAAGGGGAAGGGGAAGGGGGGAGGGAAGAGGAAGGGGGCAGGGGAAGGGGAAGGGGGCAGGGAAGGGGGAAGGGGGCAGGGAAGGGGAAGGGGACAGGGAAGGGGAAGGGGAAGGGGAAGGGGAAGGGGAAGGGGAAGGGGGAAGGGGAAGGGGGAAGGGAAGGGGAAGGGGGAAGGGGGAGGGGGAAGGGGGAAAGGGGAAGGGGGAAGGGGGAAGGGAAGAGGAAGGGGCAGGGGGAAGGGAAGGGGGCAGGAAGGGGAAGGGGGCAGGGAAGGGGAAGGGGGCAGGAAGGGGCAAGGGAAGGGCAGGGAAGGGGGAAGGGAAGGGGAAGGGAAGGGGAAGGGGGAAGGGAAGGGGAAGGGGAAGGGGGAAGGGAAGGGGGAAGGGGAAGGGGAAGGGGGAAGGGGAAGGGGAAAGGGGGAAGAGGAAGGGGGCAGGGAAGGGGAAGGGGGCAGGGAAGGGGAAGGGGGCAGGGAAGGGGAAGGGGCAGGGAAGGGGGCAGGGAAGGGGGCAGGGAAGGGGAAGGGGAAGGGGAAGGGGAAGGGGAAGGGGAAGGGGAAGGGGAAGGGGAAGGGGAAGGGGAAGGGGGAGGGGGAGGGGAAGGGGAAGGGGAAGGGGAAGGGGAAGGGGAAGGGGAAGGGGAAAGGGAAGGGAAGGGAAGGGAAGGGGAAGGGGAAGGGAAGAGGAAGGGGAAGGGGAAAGGGAAGGGGAAGGGGAAGGAAAAGGGGGCAGGGAAGGTGAGGGGGAAGGGAAAGGGGAAGAGTAAGGGGAAGGGGAAGGGGAAGGGGAAGGGGAAAGGGAAAGGGAAGAGGAAGGGGGCAGGGAAGTTGAGGGGGAAGGGGAAGGAAAAGGGGAAGGGGAAGGGGAAGGGGAAGGGGAAGGGGGCAGGGAAGTTGAGGGAGAAGGGAAAGGGAAAGGGGAAGGGGAAGGGAAAGGGGAAGGGGAAGGAAGGGAGGGAAGGAGGGAAGGAGAAAGAGGGGAGGGGTAGAAGGAGGGGAGAAGGAGGGAAGAGGGAGAAATAGACGTATGTGTGTTTGATAGACAGATAAACAGCCATGTAGACAGAAAGATAGGTAAGTAGATAGAGATGAGGTGAGATGAGATGAATGAATAAATGAATAGATAGATAGAGATGGAGATGAGAAGAGATAAATCAATAAATGGATAGATAGATAGATAGATTTAGACAGATATGGAATGAAATAAATCATTGAATGGATAGATAGACAGATTGATCGATAGGTAGATAGATTGATAAAGAGAAAGGCAGATAAATAGATAGAGAGACAGGTATATATATATATATTTTAGCAACATGAGAGTCTCAAATAAATTATTTCTTTGCCTGTCTACATTACCTACTGTTGTTAGATAATTGATGTCGTTTCCCCCTACTTTGGGGGAGCTGGACCTTCCCCCGGTGTAGCGGTGGGCGTTTCATTACCTGCCTTTGTTCGAATAGGTATGCTTCGCAGGACTGAATGTCCTTGTCTGTTGCTGGTGATATACCAGTGTTTTCCTGCTCCGTCTTTTTCTGTTTTCTCTTAGTTTATTTATCAAAGTTTTTTGACTTTGCCTTTTTTCATAGCTCAAGTCCGGTGATATCCATACTTCTTTATATTCATCAATTTCCTTTAGTTTCATATTCTTTCCAATCAGTTTCCATTTCTGTTTTTCATTTTCTAATTTGACCTTAATTGGCCTTGGTCTCAAAGCCTCCTTTAAATATTTGCCTTCTCTAAAGGCACTCTCAACTTTGATAATTTCATTGAGGTTCAATTTTGTTATGATATCATTAATCATTTTCATATCATTTGTTTTCCTGATTTCAGGATCATTTTCTTCTTTTTCTTCTAGATTGTATATAAAGAGCCTATTTGCTCTGAATGTATCTTCATTTTTCTTCTCTGACTTTTCTTTTGTAGGTTGTTTTGGTTGCTTCTTTTTGTCGCCTACAACCTTCCAGTCAGCCTCTATCATCTTTTGCTGTTCATTGCCTGAAATATCACTGTCTAGAATATTCTTGGCCTGTTTATCT
>BOPN01002063.1:59059-61559 GCA_017312705.2 Penaeus japonicus | reverse complement strand
TATTGATATAATCGTTGTTATTACATTGTTATTTGTACTGCTATCTTATTACTATTATCAGTATCATCAGAATTGTTATACTTATGGTTGTTTTTGCTTTTCCTAATTCTTTTTATTTTGATGCTGTTATTATCATGAACATCATTATCATTATTATTGTAATTATCATTATCGTCATTATCATTAGTTGTAGTAGTAGTAGTATCCTTACTATTATTGTTATCATTTTATCATTATCATTATCATTATTACTATTATCATTATCATTATCATCATTATCATCATACATCATTATAATGTCGGAAAACATTAATAAAATTCCAATGATCTATTACGTATAACATCGCACACAACATGATATACAAAATAATATCTACAATATCAATATGAAAGCGACAACATCAACGAGAGATCACAAGCCAATAAAAAAGATATATCAGACGGTGTATAAAACCCTCCAGTTGCTTGATTAAAATATCAGCTTATGTCACACAGTAAAAAGAGAGACACACGGGATCGGGAGGGAGGGAGGAAGGGACGGGTAGGGGAGGGGGCATAGGAAGGGGAAGGGGAAGGGGGAGGGGAAGGGGAAGGGGAAGGGGAAGGGGAAGGAAGGGGAGGGGGGCAGGGAAGGGGAAGGAGAAGGGAAGAGGAAGGGGGCAGGGAAGGGGAAGGGGGCAGGGAAGGGGAAGGGGGCAGGGAAGTTGAGGGGGAAGGGGAAGGGGGCAGGGAAGGGGCAGGAAGGGGAAGGGAGAAGGGAAGAGGAAGGGGGCAGGAAGGGGAAGGGGGCAGGGAAGTTGAGGGGGAAGGGGAAGGGGAAGGGGAAGGGGAAGGGGGAAGGGGAAGGGGAAGGGGAAGGGGAAGGGGAAGGGGAAGGGGAAGGGGAAGGGGAAGGGGAAGGGGGAAGGGGAAGGGGAAGGGAAAGGGAAGGGGGGCAGGGAAGGGAAGGGGGCAGGGAAGGTGAGGGGGAAGGGAAAGGGGAAGAGGAAGGGGAAGGGGAAGGGGAAGGGGAAGGGGCAGGGGGCAGGGAAGTTGAGGGAGAAGGGAAAGGGAAAGGGGAAGGGGAAGGGAAGGGAAGGGGAAGGGAAGGGGAAGGGGAAGGGGAAGGGGGAAGAGGAAGGGGGCAGGGAAGTTGAGGGGGAAGGGGAAGGGGAAGGGGGAAGGGGAAGGGGAAGGGGAAGGGGAAGGGGGAAGGGAAGGGGAAGGGGAAAGGGAAGGGGAAGGGGAAGGGAAAAGGAAGGGGGCAGGAAGGGGAAGGGGGCAGGGAAGGGGGCAGGGAAGGGGAAGGAGAAGGGAAGAGGAAGGGGGCAGGGAAGGGGAAGGGGGCAGGAAGTTGAGGGGGAAGGGGAAGGGGAAGGGGAAGGGGAAGGGGAAGGGGAAGGGGAAGGGGAAGGGGAAGGGGAAGGGGAAGGGGAAGGGAAGAGGAAGGGGAAGGGGAAGGGGAAGGGGAAAGGGAAGAGGAAGGGGGCAGGGAAGGGGAAGGGGGCAGGGAAGGGGAAGGGGAAGGGGGCAGGGAAGGGGAAGGAGAAGGGGGCAGGGAAGGGGAAGGGGGCAGGGAAGGTGAGGGGGAAGGGAAGGTGAGGGGGAAGGGAAAGGGGAAGAGGAAGGGGAAGGGGAAGGGGAAGGGGAAGGTGCAGGGGGCAGGGAAGTTGAGGGAGAAGGGAAAGGGAAAGGGGAAGGGGAAGGGGAAGGGGAAGGGGAAGGGGAAGGGGAAGGGGAAGGGGAAGGGGAAGGGGAAGGGGAAGGGGAAGGGGAAGGGGAAGGGGAAGGGGAAGGGAAAGGGGAAGGAAGGGAGGGAAGGAGGGAAGGAGAAAGAGGGGAGGGGTAGAAGGAGGGGAGAAGGAGGGAAGAGGGAGAAATAGACGTATGTGTGTGTGATAGACAGATAAACAGCCATGTAGATAGAAAGATAGGTAAGTAGATAGAGATAAGGTGAGATGAGATGAATAAATAAATTAATAGATAGATAGAGATGGAGATGAGAAGAGACAAATCAATAAATGGATAGATAGATAGATAGATATAGACAGATATGGAATGAAATAAATCATTGAATGGATAGATAGACAGATTGGTCGATAGGTAGATAGATTGATAAAGAGAAAAACAGATAAATAGATAGAGAGACAGGTATATAGATAGACAGATAGAAAGAAATAGAGAGAAAAATATATATATAGATAGATAGATAGATGGAGAGAGAGAGAGAGAGAGAGAGAGAGAGAGAGAGAGAGAGAGAGAGAGAGAGAGAGAGAGAGAGAGAGAGAGAGAGAGAGAGAGAGAGAGAGAGAGAGAGAGAGAGAGAGAGAGAGAGAAAGAGAGAGCGAGAGAGAGAGAGAGAGAGAGAGAGAGAGAGAGAGAGAGAGAGAGAGAGAGAGAGAGAGAGAGAGAGAGAGAGAGAGAGAGAGAGAGAAAGAGAGAGAATGAGAGAGAGAGAGAGAGAGAGAGAGAGAGAGAGAGAGAGAGAGAGAGAGAGAGAGAGAGAGAGAGAGAGAGAGAG
>BOPN01002063.1:54059-56559 GCA_017312705.2 Penaeus japonicus | reverse complement strand
TTCTGATCTTCTTCGACCCTCTTCTGGATCTTATTTATACCGTTTATCGCTCCTTTCTTATCTATCGGTCTGTCTGTTTGTTTGTCTGTTTGTTGTCTCTATCTTTCTTTGAATCTCACTGATTTATGTGATTGTTTGTCATCACTGTCTCCTTCTCATTCATACAGTATTTAAACATATATTTCATAATCAGTCAGTTCATTTTTTTCAGTCATTCAATCATCCGTATTCATTCAGTTAGTCAGCTGCTTAATCATCCATATGCCTCAGTTAGTCAGTAAGTCAGTAATTCAACCATGCATCCAGTCGTTCACTCAATCAGTCAGCCATTTATTCATTCATCTATCCCGCCAGTCAATACTAATCCATCTATCCAGTCAACCAGTCACTCATCCACCAATCAAGTAAACCAATCACTCACCCATGTATCCAATTTACTCGGTCATCCACCACTTATCCATTTATCGGGTCAACCAGTCACTAGTCCATCTATCCAACCAGTCAGTCATTCATCCAACTTTTCAGTCAATCCGTCTCCGTCTCTATCCAGTCAACAGTCACTCCTCCCTCTATTCAGTCAACCAGACGCTATCATATCCATCCAATTAACCAGTCGCTTAATCCTCTATCCAGTCAGCCAGACGCTATTATATCCATTCAATTAACCAGTCACTTATCCTGCTATCTAGTCTATCTCATTCATTCTATCTAGTTTATCTCATTCATTTATCCAGTCAACCAATCACTCACCCACCTATCTAGTCAACCATTCAACCAGTTATCCAGTCAGTCAGTAACTCACCCACCGATTCCCTAAACCAGAAACTCATCCATCTATCCAATCACTCACTCACTCACCTACCTATCCACACAGCCACTCATCTTCCTATCCAGTCAACCAGACACTCATCCGCCTATCAAGTTAACCAATCACTCACCCATGTATCCACTCAATCAGGTACTCATTTACCCATCCAATCAGTCAGTCACCCATTTATCCACTCAACCAGTCAGTCACCCATTTATCCACTCAACCAGTCACTCATCCACCTATCCAATCAACCAATCACTTACCCACTTAACCAGTAACTCATCCACCTATCCAATCAACCAGTTACTCACTCACCCACCTGCTCAGTCAACCAGTCACTCATTCACCTATCCACTTACCCACCTATCCACTCAAGCAATCACTCACCCACCTATCCACTCAACCACTCACCCAATCACCTATCCAGTCAACCAGTCACCCAATCACCTATCCACTCAACCAGTCACCCAATCACCTATCCAGTCAACCAGTCACCCAATCCCTCACCCACCTATCCACTCAGCCAGTCACCCAACCACCTATCCACTCAACCAGTTACCCAATTACATATCCAGTCAACCTGTCACTCACCCACCTATCCACTCAACCAGTCACCCAATCACCTATCCAGTCAACCAGTCACTCACCCACCTAACCAATCACCCAAATCCCTCACACACCTATCCAGTCAACCAATCACTCACACACCTATCCAGTCAACCAATCACTCACCCACCTAACCAATCACCCAATCCCTCACACACCTATCCACTCAACCAATCCCTCACACACCTATCCACTCAACCAATCCCTCACACACCTATCCACTCAACCAATCACCCACCCACCTATCCAGTCAACCTGTTGCTCACCCACCTATCCACTCAACCAGTCACCCAATCACCTATCCAGTCAACCAGTCACTCACCCACCTAACCAATCACCCAATCCCTCACACACCTATCCACTCAACCAATCCCTCACACACCTATCCACTCATCTAGTCACCCAATCACCTATCCACATAACCAGTCACCCACTCACCTATCCACTCGACCAGTCACTCACCCATCTATCCACTCAACCGATGACTATACACTGAAGTTTGAAAGCAACAGGAAAAGGAACAGCCATGGTCTCACCACACGGAAATAGAAGCTTTTTACATCAATACGGAAAGTCCTGCTGGAGAGAGAAAGGAAAACGTAAAACCTCTTTCTACATATCTATCTACAAACATATCTATTCATAAGTATTCAAAATAGGAGATGATAAGTATTGTTCTTCATATGAACATTCAACTTGATATGATTCAACTGTTTATATTGCTGTATGCGAAGTGACGACCCGAATAAACTTGATTAAGAAGTGAAATCATACATTGTAGAAAACTCGATAAATGTTGCCGAACTTAACAGAGAACATTCATGGATGATTTAGGTCTAGACTCACTGCATTAATTGCACTGCAACACTTATGCAACCATTCCTCCAGTCAAGTAGTCATCCATCCACCAATTCAGTTAACCAGTTTCTCATCAATCTATCCACTCAATCAGTCACTTATCAACTTATCCGATCATTCTACCAATCAATCACTCACCTATCCATCTATCCAATTAACCAGTCACTTATCCATCCATCCTGTCATTCATCTCGTCAACCAGTCACTCATCCATCCATCCTGACA
>BOPN01002063.1:34059-36559 GCA_017312705.2 Penaeus japonicus | reverse complement strand
GAAGGGATGGGAGAGGGATAGAGAGAGACTAAGGGGGTGGAGAGAAAGGAGGGGAAGGAGGGAGAAGGGCGAGAGAAAGGGGGTTTTGAGGGGATGGAAAGAAGTTTTGTAGGGGGAGGAGGACATAGGGGGTTGTGGGAGATAGCAAGAGGAAGAAAGAAAAGCCATAGGGAGAAAGAAAAGGACAAAAAGAGACCGGGGAAGGAGAGAGAAAGAGAAAGATAGAGGGAGTGGAGGAAGAGGGGGAGGGGTGGGGGGGGGGGGTTAATACATCAAGAGAATTAAAGAGTCAACAGGGTGATTCACGGCTATGCAAACCGCTTCCTACATTTCTTCAGATATTGCCATATATCACTAAACATGCAACGTTTACATAAACTGTAGGTTTTTAATTTTCGCTCACGTGTACTGTGGCCACAGAGTCACTTATCACTTCAAAGCGTACACTTTAGCGTTAGACAGTATTAATATTATTTACCATAGGATAAGATCAGTAATTTACAATGAGAGCGGTAGTGGTAAGGATAAGAGTAAGAATGACAAAAGCAACAACTATAAAAGAAAGGATAAGGATAAACAGTAATAATGAAAATAAAGATAAAGATAATATTGTTGGCAGCAGAGGCACTCTTCTCTTTTCCAAGGTCGAGAGAAAAACAGCTCGTCGATTACGTTTGAAAATTTCAGGGCATTGATTTATTAGAAAAGTTCTTTTAACGTTCACTTTTTACGTGCAGATATCATCCAATTTAGTGTTTTACGAAGTGAACAACAACAAAACTCCTTTAGACAATTGTTTTGTTTTTGTTACCAGCACGACATTTCAACACAAACACATTTCTAGTCTTTAGCATAAACACAATGCTTTACTAAAAAAACGTTTATACTCTCTCTCTCTCTCTTTCTATTTTCTCTCTCTCTCTCTCTCTTTCTATTTTCTCTCTCTCTCTCTCTCTCTCTCTTTCTATTTTCTCTCTCTCTCTCTCTCTCTCTCTCTCTCTCTCTCTCTCTCTCTCTCTCTCTCTCTCTCTCTCTCTCTATATATCAATCTATCTATCTATCTATCTATTTATCTATCTATCTCTTTATATACAATACGCACACAGATTTCAATTCTTAACCCAGGCCGACACGAGGTCAGGCTACATCTCCACCTGACCTGACCTCGCATTTTCACTCTCAGTCCACCAGCCTCCACGCTAGAAGGCTATACACATTATCACATTTAAACCTGTATAGAGAGACCGCTTAAGGGATACAAGAGAAGTTGTCTTTATAGGCAGGTTCTCTATATGGAAATGTTGGCAGCAACACACACACACACACACATGCAGAGAAAGAGAGAGAGAGAGAGAGAGAGAGAGAGGAGGAATAAGAAGAAGAGAAGAAGAGGAAGAAGAAGAAGGAAGGTGAGAAAGAGAAGAGAAAGAAAGAAAGAGAGAAAGAGAGAGAGAGAGAGAGAGAGAGAGAGAGAGAGAGAGAGAGAGAGAGTGAGAGAAAGAGAGAGAAAGAGAGAAAGAGAGAAAAAAGAGAGAGAGAGAGAGAGAGAGAGAGAGAGAGAGAGAGAGAGAGAGAGAGAGAGAGAGAGAGAGAGAGAGAGAGAGAGAGAGAGAGAGAGAGAGGATTGAGTGAGTGAGAAAGAGAGAAAGAGAGAGAGAGAGAGAGAGAGAGAGAGAGAGAGAGAGAGAGAGAGAGAGAGAGAGAGAGAGAGAGAGAGAGAGAGAGAGAGAGAGAGAGAGAGAGAGAGAGAGAGAGAGAGAGAGAGAGAGAGAGGAGTGAGTGAGAAAAGAGAGAGAGAGAGAGAGAGAGAGAGAGAGAGAGAGAGAGAGAGAGAGAGAGAGAGAGAGAGAGAGAGAGAGAGAGAGAGAGAGTGAGTGTGTGTATGCTGTCTTTTTCATAGCCATCATATTTTGATGGACACTCATAGCTAATGATGATAGTAAATGCATTTTTTTTTTATTCTTATGATGTTGATGATTATAGTGATGCTGCTGTTTCTGATTATAATGATGATAGCAGTGATGATAGTGATGATAATGGCGGTGGTAATGGGGTAGGTGGTGGTGAGGATGATGAAGAGGATGATGATATTAATGATGATGATAGTGATGATGATGATTTTAATAATCATGATGATGATGATGTAATGATGATGATAACTAATATCACTGTAACAAGAACATAGTGCAAAATAATTAAACAAGTTTCTTTGTAAGCGCCTGCAATAATTGCAATCATTACATTTCACTGGCTCGATCACTGAATATAAAAAGACTCATTTTCAAGTGTGTTGTCATCCATGACTGTTCTTTATCAAGGACGCAAAATATCAACGGGAATAAAAGAACAACAAATAATCATATATTCTCTTTCTCTTACATCATAAAATAATTGTATCAGTTATTTTTCCATCTATTTTTTTCTATGTCTGAAAGTTTATGTTATTTCGTCTTTTGTTTGACGATTCATGTATGGTGCGATATATGTGCATATATATATA
>BOPN01002063.1:22500-27500 GCA_017312705.2 Penaeus japonicus | reverse complement strand
AGTAGACTGGGTAGGGGGAAGGAAGGGCAGGAATAAGAGGAGGATGGGGTGGGTGGGTGGAGGAGGGTGGGGTACGGTGGGGGGAGGTGGCATTAAACTGATAGCGAGTGGAGTAGGATTGATAGTTGACTGTCCGAGGCTGTACAGCACGTTCCTCTATCTCTCTTTTCGCAGAATGACGATGAATGTTTGTTGAATTCGGATGAAACGAGGGACTTTAGATTGCACCGCTGCCTCCACCCTAAAAGTATGCAAATGTATAAAATCAATTAATCGGCAAAATAAACAAGAATGATAAAAATAGAATAAGCGTCATGGCAGTAATAAAACTATCATCACTATATTTACACCTGATCGTATTACTAGCAAATTTAATAATAATGATAAGGATGATAACATTACTACTATTACTACTACCACTATTACTCCTACAACTTCTAATAAGAATAAAGACAATATAACAGCAATAATGACAGCCTATCTAGATAAATTACTAATACAAATGAAAAGCAGATAAGAATGTTAGAAAAAAATCAAATACCTTCAATTTCTTATATAAAATCCTCAGAAACGTCAACGGTCATGCAAAACTGACGAAGGAAGAATTGGCAATAAATCCATAAAAAAAAAAAAAAAAAAAATGGAATCAAGAGTAATGGTCCACGGTGATACTTATGTAATTGCAAATGCCTATGATATATACATACATGTGTATATATATATGTATATATATGTATATATATATATATATATATGTATATGTAAAAACATCCAAGTATTGAAAAGAGAAAACTGAAAGGTATTCAACGAGAAACGGCGAGGGTTCCTGCAACACCCAAGCCCACAGAGCGCATACCGTCAAATATGGTATTGGTACTCCATTTTTCGACATCAAACGTACCAGGAGAACCAATATGCCTGCGCGGACGAAGCTCCATACGCTGTGTGGATAAAGCTCTACAAATTGCGTGGCGAGGGAATGTGTTAGTCTGAAGTCCGGCAATACATTTGCGTACAGACTGGATGACTGTCTGCGCATAGGGGGGGATGGGGTGTGGGTGTGGGGGTTGGGGGAGGGGCAGATGTGTTCTCTGTGTACGTGCGGACGGATACGTATATGTATCCATTTCCGTTTTATAACTGTATCACTGAAAAGAAATGGCCAAACATACGAGTAGTTTACACGCTTCCCAAGTGCATACACAGACACATCCTAGCACGCACACAGTCACACTAGCAGTCAGACAAACACACACACACACAGTCAGACAAACAAACACACACAGTCAGACAAACAAACACACACACAGTCAGACAAACAAACACATACACAGTCAGACAAGCACACACATACACACAGTCACACAAAGACACACGCACATATACACAACCCCTCCCTCACCCCCATACATACACAAACCTACAACTCCCCACCCTCCCGCCCACTCACCCCACCCCCAACACACACACACACACACACACACACACACACACTCTCTCTCTCTCTCCCTCGCAGGCGTACACAATGGTCGCCGACGTTGTTTGAGCTTTTGTTTACCATTTTTACCGCTGTAGTTTTAGCATCATCGGCAGCATGAGCACGGCATCACAACTCTTATATCCGGTAACGACTCTTGGCTAATGGAACGCGGAAATAGGGAGAAAAAATTGAAGCCGAAAGTCGTTAATGAACCCCCCCCGCCCCCTCCCCCCCTTTTGCAATAATGTGAAAGGTCGTTTTCTGTTTCTTAATTAGGCTGAAAGACAAGCGGGAATTCGGAATTGCGAGTCCTGTTTAATTCCTAATTAGATTTTGATTCATTGTTATCGTTATCTTAACTGTCATTTGTGTTTGCTAATTATCTGATTATATATTTATGACAATTTTATATTATATCGTTTTTTTTTCTTTTCTGTGATTATACTCATAATGGCGATTATTAATATCCGTAAGATCATCATTATTACTGATACTGACACACCCGAAATCATTGTCAGAATTATCACCGTCGTCAATATTACTGTTACTATTATCATTATAATCTTTCAGTTATCGTCTGTGTTGCAATTATCCTCAAAGGCAAATTGTATTTCTTTTTTACCACAATCATGATAGTTTTATCAATCTATTCAGAATCATGATTACCTATAATGCCATTCTCATTATTGCTATCACTGTCATTACTATTCTCGTTACTACGAAGTAAAAGGTCTCGGAAAAGATACGTTGAATTAGTAGTGCAATAAACTCGCCTATCTTGCAATAATTGGATAACTGGTAATGACAAATATATCAGATCTACATCATCATCACTGATATTGTTGTTATTGGAATAACAAATGAATGAAAATAACAATTTTGATAACTTTTATTTTTTGTGATAATCGTTAGCACGATAACTATTACCATCAGAATTATCATCCTTATCATCAGCATCATCATTTTTATTTTCCAAAACCCATAGATTATACCACAACAATAACAAAAATTATAAAAACAAAAATTACGGAGGATAATAACAACACAAACAACACAACAAGTGTAAACAACGAACAGTCGGAAAAGAAGGCACACATACTCGTAATGAATAGAAACAAAAACGCGAAAACAGAATACGAATTGTAATGCAGAAAGGAGAACTGTTCATTGTCGTTTTTTTTTTTTTTTTTTTTTTTTTTTTTTTTTTTTTTTTTTTTTTTTTTTTTTTTTTTTTTTTTTTTTTTTTTTTTTTCCTGTTGTTGTGTGTTTTATGCGTTGGGGATGTGTCTCTTCCATTATTGATCTCGTAGCTTGTCTTTTCCCTGCTCTTCTGCGAGGCCTTTTTGGTCTGTTTGGTTTGTTGGCATGTCTTGTTTCTCTGAATTTGTATTTCTCTCTCGCTCTCTCTCTCCCTATCTCTTTCTTTCTGTACTTCTCTCTGTCTGTATCTTTCTCTCTCTCTCTTTCTCGCTCTCTCTCTCTCTCTCTCTCTCTATGTATCTCTCTCTCTCTTTCTCTTTCTCTTTCTCTCTCTCTCTCTCTATCTCTCTCTCTCTCTCTCTCTCTCTTTCTCGCTCTCTCTCTCTCTCTCTCTATCTACCTCTCTCTCTCTCTACCTCTCTCTCTTATATATATATTATATCATGCTTTGATTACATATTTGATCGAAAACAACCAAAAAAGGGAAGATTAATAACTGACTGCAATTCCTTTGAATGCCATTAAAATATATAGTTCTTACTACCCGGATGTCGAACATATTACATAACGATCGGAGAAATCTAACTATGGAAAAACAATATACAAAGTTTTTGCGAAAGAGTTGATAAAAGGGGTAAATGTAATACAATCATGAATAATCTTGTTTTATTGTTAGTTGAAAATGATTTCTCTCCCTCTCTCTCTTTCTCTCTTTCTCCCTCTCTCTCTCTCTTTCTCCCTCTCTCTCTCTCTTTTCTCTCTCCTATCTCTGTGTCTCTATGTATATCTGTCTATCAAACAATTTCTACTACATTTACACAACTACAGAAAACCCAACAATGTAACTAAAAAAAAAAAAAAAAAAATCAAGCACAGAACAACATGAACAAAGCAAACTTCCATAGCAACTAACCATCAAAAGATTCCCAAAAGTAACAAAGCAAAAAAACAAACAAACAAACAAACTCAACAAAGAGATAATTTACACCTCTCCCAAGTGCCTCAGATCAGTCCTAACTTCATCAGGAAAGCTGCCGAGCTCATTTCCTATGCATCAGATCGACTAAGGTTATAAAACTTCTCTGGTGGGAGGAAAAGGAAAAAACAAAATTTACGTATTCGTAGAACTTCAAATCTGGTTTAGGGATGAAGCGGATTTGAGCTTATAAATCGAACTTTGAGCATACGTTAAAAAAAAAGGATTTTCGAACTTGTTTCCGATATATGATTTAAGATGCTTATTACTTAAAGTATCTGTAGAAGGAGCTTTAAGTTTTGTTCGGATGTGAAATTGATTTTGACTTCAAAAATCAAACTTTATGTATCCGAAAAAAAACGTAAGCTTTGATTCAGGAAAAAAAAAAATGACTTTAAATTATCGATCTTGAAGTATCCATAGAATGAACTTAAAACTTCTCACAGACATGATATTAAGTTGGCTTAAAAAAAGACTTACTCAGAATTTATAACTTGTTCCCGATATGAGATTATTTTGACTTGCAGGCTCCGCAGGCTCCATCGAGTTGCATAAGATAGATAGCACGGAGCGATGGCGACACGTAACTTGCATTCTTCTTCGAGGTAGTTTGGGCTTTTCAATTATTTCTGAGTCTGATGCAGTTTTTGCTTACCAGTCTCGAGAGAAATATATATTAGGCTACATTGGTCATATTCTTGGATATCAGATTTTTCGAATGATTTTATTGCTTTCCACTATGGCTTGTGTGCGTAAAAGAGAAAGTGAGAGAGAGAGAGAGAGAGAAAGAGAAAGAGAGAGAGAGAGAGAGAGAGAGAGAGAGAGAGAAAGAGAAAGAGTTAGAAAGAAAGAGAGGGAGAAAGAGTTAGAGAGAAAGAGAGGTACATAGATAAGTAGATAGTTTGCGAGAAAGAAAGAAAGAAAGAAAGAGAGAGAGAAAGAGTTATAGAGAAAGAGAGGTGCATAGATAGATAGATAGTTTGCGAGCAAGAGGGGGGTGGGGTGAAAAAAAGAAAACACAAAGAGTTTTAGAAAGAGAAGGATAAAGACTTTTATATATTCACGTAATCACATTTAAAATAGAAATTTAAATGAAACATTTCAGATGTTTACTAATATGCGACATGTATAATACGGACATTTGCTGGTCGAATAAATAAGACATATAACGGAGGAAAAAAAGATGTACAAGTGTATGACTATGCGTGTTACTGTCACCATTATCACAATCGTTATAAATTGATGATTAGGATATCATAGAGTAACTTTACGCAACACAAACACGAAATATAAAACAACAATAAACAAGTCTAATGAGAACCGACATGGCTTTACAGGCTTTAC
>BOPN01002063.1:15000-17500 GCA_017312705.2 Penaeus japonicus | reverse complement strand
CTTAAATTAAGTCCTTAAATCAAGTTACCAAGGTTAGTGTGAGAAGATGTAGAATGTAGCAACGCATTTTGACATATACAACATTTACTCCCTCTCTTGATCTGAACTCCGCGCCGGCATCGACAGGCACGTTGATGCTTCGCTCAGCTACAACGACCCGGTAAAGAGTGTTCAATCCAGACGCCTTATGAGAGTCATGACATTACTCATGTGTTTCTGCTGTGATTAGCGGTGGCCCACGGTCACTTCCCACGGCACTCGGCAGCCACAGAATCACAAATTCAAGTTCTCTCCCAACGTAGTAATACCGTGCTTGTTCTGTGAAAACCACATACGCTTCAGGTTCTGGCAAGAACACATAGGTAAAATCTGTTACATATCTCATAAAGACGTCCGTTTGAACCAATTTTGCTGGATCGTATGGGTATGGGTGTCGTACTGTGCCTGTTCGTGACACGCCTCCTGATCTGTCAGAGGAATATTTACATATGAAATGCTAATGCATTCTACCATCTTCTAACACATATAACCTTGGTAACTTGATTTGGGACTTGAATTTGTGATTCCGTGGCTGCCGAGTGCCCGTGGGAGTTGTCTGTAAACTCCTCTATCACTGTTCTGGCAAGAACACATAGGTAATGTCCATGACATCTCATAAGGCGTCTGGTTGAACCACTCTTTTACGGGTCGTGTAGCTGAGGCCAGGTATCAACCGTGCCTGTCGCATCTTACGGCGCGGGTTCGAGTCCCGGTCAGGGAGGTAAATATTTGTATAAATTAAAATGCTAAGTACGCATTCTACCATCTTCTCACACATATAACCTTGGTAACTTGATTTGGGACTTGGAATTGTGATTCCGTGGCTGCCGAGTGCCCGTGGGAGATGTTCATAAAACCTCGCTATCACTGTTCTGGCAAGAACACATAGGTAATGTCCATGACATCTCATAAGCCGTCTGGTTGAACCACTCTTTAATGGGTCGCGGTAGCTGAGCGGTATCAACCGTGCCTGTCGATCTTACGGCGCGGGTTCGAGTCCCGGTCAGGGAGGTAAATATTTGTATATATTAAAATGCGTTACTGCACTCTACCATCTTCTCACACATATAACCTTGGTAACTTGATTTGGGACTTGAATTTGTGATTCCGTGGCTGCCGAAAGTTCGTGGGAGTTGTTCGTAAAACCTCGCTATCACTGTTCTGGCAAGAACACATAGGTAATGTCCATGACATCTCATAAGGCGTCTGGTTGAACCACTCTTTTGACGGGTCGCAGGTAGCTGAGCTGTATCAACCGCGTCTGGGCCGATCTTACGGCGCGCGGGTTCGAGTCCCCGGCCAGGGAGGTAAAATATTTAGTATATATTAAAATGCGTTACCATATCACCATCTTCTCACACATATAACCTTGGTAACTTGATTTGGGACTTGAATTTGTGATTCGCGGCTGCCGAGTGCCCGGGAGTTGTTCGTAGAAATCCTCGCCATCACCGTTCTGGCAAGAACACATAGGTAATGTCCATCTCATAAGGCGTCTGGTTGAACCACTTTTACGGTCGTGTAGTTGAGCGTGTATCAACCGTGCCTGTCGATCTTACGGCGCGGGTTCGAGTCCCGGTCAGGAGGTAAATATTTGTATATATTAAAATGCATGGCATTTACCATTTTCTCACACATATAACCTTGGTAACTTGATTTGGGACTTGAATTTGTGATTCCGTGGCTGCCGAGTGCCCGTGGGAGATGTTCGTAAAACCTCGCTATCACTGTTCTGACAAGAACACATAGGTAATGTCCATGACATCTCATAAGGCGTCTGCTGAACCACTCTTTACGGGTCGTGGTTGAGCGTGGTATCAACCGTGCCTGTCGATCTTACGGCGCGGGTTCGAGTCCCGGTCAGGGAGGTAAATATATGTATATATATATATATATATATATATATATATATATATATATATATATATATATATATATATATATATATATATATATATATATATATATATATATATATATATATATTTATATATATATATAAATATATATATATATATATATATATATATATATATATATATATATATATATATATATATATATATATATATATATATATATGTGTGTGTGTGTTTGTGTGTGTGTGTGTTTGTGTGTGCGTGTGTGAGTGTGAGAGAGAGTATAAGCCATAAAAATAAATGATTTAGACTCCCCTTATTACTTCTACCATCAGTAAAAGAAGTCAGCAACGCAGTGTGGCAGAGATTAAAAGTTTGGTCTTAATTTCGAACCCTAAATTTTACCGGACCAAGTTTTCATTCTTTTTCCTTAGCAAGCAGTGGTGGTTGGGGGCTAGAGGGGGAGAGGGGAGGGGGGGAGGGGGCAAAAGGGCCTCAATAACCCTCTGAATCAAAAAAAAGAAAGAAAGAAGAAGAAAAAAAAGAAGTAAAATGCTAACCAGCCATTTTATAAGTAGTTTGGAGCATCTGTCGAAAATTAA
>BOPN01002063.1:7500-10000 GCA_017312705.2 Penaeus japonicus | reverse complement strand
TCTTTCAAATCCAACATTGTATATGTATTCCCATTATTTACACCTGTGTCGCAAACGAATCATGCAACACTCAACAAATTATAAATGTTCATTACGTAAGCAGTATTTTTTTTTCTTTCTTTTATCTTTTTATATCTAGAATTAAAGTATAATTACAACATGTCATTCCAACAGGTCATCATACACATGTGCTTGACATAAAGGAGAACAACTTGACATATATTATATTCTCAGCAAATACATATCAGCCTCAGCTTAACACGAATACAAACACACCTACAAGAACACAGTCTACGGGAAAACAAACACATAAACAGACGCATAAACTCCTCGTCCCCCTGCCCCCGACCCGTCCCCCCCACCACAAAAACAAACACATTCATAATAAGATAAACAGCGCCCAGAATACGGAACCAGAAGACAGTGTGTATGCATATCCATTTGTTTACATCTCTGATCAAGGTACTGGAGCGTCAAGGAATGTACCTGCAAAGTAGAGTAGTTATGCTAATACACGTCATGGCATAGTATAAGTACAATGGGAGACTTGAGATATGATGCAATAATATAACTGGCTATGGATCATGTTTTGATGAGTAACAGAGGAATGGTATTTACCAGAAGATGAATATTTTGATAATAATATGCTGACATATATGGAAGGTCTACAATGTTCTCTTCTCTCTATTTCTATATGATATTCTTTTCAAATTCCTACTTTCAAATTCCTTAAACACGCACATACAAACACACAAACAAACACACACACAAACACACACACGCACAATTTGCATATACCTACTCGTACAATATGCGTCATTCAGATTTTAGAGGATAATTGCAACACTTTGTTTACATTTTAATCATTTCGACCCTTGCTGCAAACATATGCATCACTTACGGTCTTTTTATTCACATAACATGAATTTCTTCACTTAGCTTCTGTAAATAATTCCTGAAAAATTAGTTATATCTAAATTTTCAACAACTTATCATCAAACAGGATTATTAAGAAAAAAAGGAAAGTAATTATGACAATAAGATGATAATAGCCTGTCAGTAGGCTATCATTCTACCGTATTTTATAGTGTAATATATCTGATCATTATCATATTCTCTGTCTCTCTGTCTCTCTGTGTCTCTGTATCTCTGTCTCTATATATATACATACATATATATATATATATATATATATATATATATATATATATATATATATATATATATATATATATATATATATAGGTATATATATGTGTGTGTGTGTGTATATATATATATATATATATATATATATATATATATATATATGTATATATATATATATATATATATATATATGCATACATATATATATATATATATATATATATATATATATATATATATATATATATATATATATATATATATATATATATATATATATATATATACATATATATATATATATATATATATATATATATATATATATATACATATACATATATATACACATATATATACATATATATATATATATATACATATATATACATATATATATATATATATATATATATACATATATATATAAATATATACATATATATACCTATATATGTATTCATGTATGTATATATATATATATATGTATATATATATATATATACATACATATATATATATATATATATATATATATATATATATATATATATATATGTATATATATGTATGCATATATATATATATATATATATATATATATATATGTGATGGGATTAGATGTGTCTCTACTATCATGTTTGCAAATTGTATATATCCAAATACTAACACTAATGCGTAATTGGCAAAACGTCCAGCTGCTGGCACCCGAATATGTGGCGAGTAGAGGGATAACTAATTCCCACACATAATATATAAAGGGATGATGTTAAACACGGTAGCGAAAACATTAACAATATATTATAAAATCAAGATATATATATAACATTATTTACAAGGGAGGCACGATATATATATATGCAAGGGGGAAGCTAAGCCTATCGCAAGGCTAATAATACCTGAGCTAAAGATATATCAATAACCCTAATATAACCACAACACTAAGGAAAACACAACAGACTAAGGAAAACACAGACAATGCACAGTATATGAAATAAGCTAAGTCACTAAAGGCACTAAAACACTGTCTACCTGGAATCCTTGAGGAGGTGAAGGGAGAGGAAGGACCTCTCGACTTGAAGGTCGAACTAATTCTGTCTAAATCTATCAATGACCTATTTTGAGGAGGATACTGGGTCAGTACGAGGGGCAGCGACAATTCTTCTAATTGGTCAGGGAGCTGCCCGACCCGGCGGTGATTGGTCCACGTGGTAATGGGAGCAGGACTTGGCCACGCCTTCCGAACGTGGGCATTCAGGACTGACCTGGAACTGGGAGACATTGTGTTTAAGTAACTAGAAATATTTAATTATTGCTTCGTTATGAATTTTGAATCTTTATCATATACAAT
>BOPN01002062.1:226689-229189 GCA_017312705.2 Penaeus japonicus | reverse complement strand
CTTCTCTCTCCCTTCCCTTTCCCTTTCCCTCTCCCTCTTCCCTTTCCCTCTCCCTCTGGACTCAGACTCTCATACTCATACTCATACTCATACTCATACTCATACTCACACTCATACTCACACACTCACACTCATGCTCCCCCTCTCCCTCTCCCTTCCCCCTCCCTCTCTCCTTTGATTTAATTCCCCTGTCGCCAATTTCGCAACCCGTATCATTCTCCTTTGGAGGAAAAAAAAAGTGTTTATCTCTTTATCATGTCTCCGGCCCCATTTCCACCCAGAATTTCACTTTCGTTTCCTTTGCTTGCTTGCTTGCTTGCTTGCTTGCTTGGTTCTTTCATCTCTTCTCTCCTTCCACCCTCCCCTCCTCCTCCCTTCCCCTTCCTCGCCTCTCCCTTCCTTTTTCCCTTCTTCCCCTTCATCTTGCTTCCGGCAACCTTCCCTTCCTCGTCAAACATTAAACATTTTTCCCCCTCCCCTCTCCTCTTCCCCTCCCACCCCTCCCCTCCCCTCTCTCCCTCCCCAGTTGGGGGGTGGGTGGAGATGAAAGGAGAGGGAGCAATACAGAAATCAAACGTAGACACCTTTCACAAAACGAAGAGAGAAAAATAAATATATACACGACATAAAAAAATAAACACCAAACAAACAAAAAATCAATCAAAAACTAAAAAAAAAAGTCCTCTCGCCATAAAAAAAAAAAAAAAATCAAAATGAAAATAAAAAACTCATGAAACAGGGCGAGTAAATGACGAACCACCAGCCGTCCCAACTCAAGCCACACGTTGACTGACTGACTGACTGACTGACTACCTAACTAACAGGCAGACGGACTACCGACTGACTGGCACGCTGCATGACACTCCTATCCGGTGTCCATTGTTGGGAGGGGGGGCGGGGTGTCATGCGCGCTGGAGGGGGAGTGAAGGGGGTGAAATCCGTGTCTGCTGTTATTATGAACTGTATCACTAGAGTTCTCTTTTGTTTCTGACGGTCTGTCTGTGTCTATCTTCATCTCTTTATCTCTGTCTGTGTCTCTGTCTGTCTATCTCTGTCTCTATGTCTGTTAAACTGTCTGCCTGCCTGCCTGCCTGCCTGCCTGCCTGCCTGCCTGCCTGTCTGCCTGCCTGCCTGCCTGCCTGCCTGCCTGCCTGCCTGCCTGCCTGCCAGCTAGCCAGCCTGCCAGCCATCCTGTCAGCCTGCATGACTGCCTACCTACGGTCTGTCTGTGTCTATCTTCATCTCTTTCTCTCTGTCTGTGTCTCTGTCTATCTCTGTCTGTCTATCTCTATCTCTATGTCTGTTTAACTGTCTGCCTGTCTGTCTGCCTGCCTGCCTGCCTGCCTGCTTGCTTGCCTGCCTGCCAGCCAGCTAGCCAGCCTGCCAGCCATCCTGTCAGCCTGCATGACTGCCTACCTACGGTCTGTCTGTGTCTATCTTCATCTCTTTCTCTCTGTCTGTGTCTCTGTCTATCTCTGTCTGTCTATCTCTATCTCTATGTCTGTTTAACTGTCTGCCTGTCTGTCTGCCTGCCTGCCTGCCTGCGCTTGCTTGCCTGCCTGCCAGCCAGCTAGCCAGCCTGCCAGCCATCCTGTCAGCCTGCATGACTGCCTACCTACCTGCCTGTCTCTGTATTCGTCTCCCCCCCCCCCTCCCCCGTATAAACAAAACCAACCCAACACACAAGAATACCAGAACGCCGACGCCGACCACTGGCAAAACATCATTCTAATTAGTCATTCCTCCATACCTCCCCTCCCCCCCAACCTCCCTAGCCCTCCTTCACCTCCTTTCACCCCTTCCCTATCTCCTCCCCTCTCCTCCTCCTCACCCCCTCCCTATCTCCTCCCCTCCCATCTCCCCTCCTACTCCTCCTCACCCCCCTCCCCTCCCATCTCTCTATCTCCTACCCTCCCTCCTCCCCTCCCCTCCCTTCTCCTTTCTCCCTCCTCCCCTCCCTACCTCCCTTTCTCTTCGCCCTCCCCCTACCTCCGTGCCCCGCCTCTGATCAAGAGATAAGGTAGCCGATAAGGCATTAGCACACACCCACCTCTACTCTGCCCTCCCCTGCCCTGCCCCCTCCCCTCCCCCTCCCTATACCCCACCCTAAGACACGACAACCCTGCCTCGTTCACCCTCTCGCTACCCCGATATACAATCTTTAGGGAAAAAAAATAAAAAAACAATAATAACAATAATAATGATAATAACCATTATCATTATAATAATAATAATAATAATAATAATAATAATAATAATAATATATAATTATAATAGTAAAAAACAATAATATCTATAATAATAATAATAATAATAATAATAATAATAATAAAATAATAACCATTATTATAATAATAATAATAACGAGGACTACCAAAATGATTGGGAGAGCGAGACAGACAGAGAGATATTGAGCGATAGAGAGAGAGAATGAGGGAGAAGAAAAGGAAGAGCATGAGAGAGAAAAGAGGGAAAGGGGTGGAAGAGGGAGAAGGAAAAG
>BOPN01002062.1:216689-221689 GCA_017312705.2 Penaeus japonicus | reverse complement strand
CCCCCTGCCGTACCAAGCTTCCCTACTACCCTACCACCCAACCACCCAACCACCCAACCACTCAACCACCCTCCCACCCTACCACCGTACCACCCTCCCACCTTACCACCCTACCACCCTACTACCTTATCACCCTACCACCCGACCATCCTACCACTATCACCCCCCTCCCTCCCCTGCCCTCCAAGCCTCCCACCCTCCCACCCAACCTCCCTACCATCCTACCACCATCACCCCCTCCCTCCCCCTTCCCCTGCCCTCTTGCCCTGCCACGCACGACGCACGCCAGCCAGTCGAGGGCGACCTCGTAACTCGCCGAGGGTGATGTGATGACGTCCGCCTCGTGACCTCGTGCTTGGAATTGCCAAAGAGGTCACTGTTTTCGCTTCGGCTGGCTGACTGACACGTGACCAGGGGGAGGGGAGTGGGGTGGGTGGGGGCGAGGGGAGTGGAGTGGGGGTGGGTTGGGGTGGGGTGAGGGTGGGGGGTGGGGGGTTAACCTGACCCGCTAGATTCTCAATTAATCATCTTCTTTTGCTTCTATTTTTTTTTCTTCTTCTTCTTCCTCTTCTACTGTTTCTCTACTTCCCCTTCTCCTTATTATCATTATTATTATTATTATTATTATTATTATTATTATTATTATTATTATTATTATTATTATCATTATTATTATTATTATTATCATAATTTTCCTTCTTTTAATTTTTCTAATTTCTTCTTCTCCCTTCCCTCCTCTCACCTCCCCCCCTTCACTCTCCCCTCTCTCCACCTCCCGTCCCCTCACATCACATTCCACCCCATCCCACCCCACCCCCTTCCCTTCCCTTCCCTTCCCTTCCCCTCCCCCCCTCCACTTCTCCCCAGCGTCCCTGCTCTACATCCTTTGACAATTTATCGCTCGAAGTTGGCTCGCCGTGGCTGGCAATCTCCCCTCTCTTCTCCTTCCCCTTCTTCTTCTTCTTCTTCTTCTTCTTCTTCTTCTTCTTCTTCTTCTTCTTCTTCTTCTTCTTCTTCTTCTTCTTCTTCTTCTTCTTCTTCTTCTTCTTCTTTTACTTTTTTTCTTCTTCTGTTCTCCATCTTCCCCCTCTTCCTCTATCCTTATCACCTCCCTCCCTCTTTTCCCCTCCCCTCCCTCCCTCCTCTCCCCCTTCCTTCTCCCCCTCCCCTTCCTACCTTCTCCCCTCTCCTTCTCCCCCTCCCCTCCCTATTTCCATCTCCCCTCTCCTCCCCTCCCTCCTCCCCCTCCCCCCAAATCCGAGGACCAACAGGTGTAATGTTTACCCGCGAAGATCCTTTTATTATTTACATTCCCGCTCTCACGAATCCAAACACTTCTATCGCTCCCCCTCCCCCTCCACCCTCCCCCCGCGCTTCACAATGGAGGCGTTCGGATGCGCGGCGTCGGACCGGACTTCGGCTTCCCTTGTTCGAGCTCCGGGGTCAGGTAGAGAGGGATGGGGGTGGGGGGTGGGGGTGGGGTGGGGGGAAGGGAACAGAAGGCCTAGAGCTTTTACCTCTTTGTTGCTGTTGTTGTTGTTTTTGTGTGTGTGTGTGTGTGGATAGATAGAGAGATTGAGAGAGAGAGAGAGAGAAATTTATCTTTCTTTTTATCTTTCATTTCAGTTCTGGTCCATATCCCGCGGCACCAACTATGACCGACCGACCACAAGGCCTGTAAAAATATCCCCCCTCCCCCTCTTCCCACCTGCCTCCCCACCCTCTTTTACTTTACCCTCCCCCCCTTCCCCTTCCCCTTCCCTTTCCTTTCTTCTCCCCTTCTTTTTCCTTCACTTTGTCCTCTTTCTCTTCTCCCTTCACTTCACTTCAATTATCTTCTCCTTCTCTTTCCTTCCTTTCCTCTTCTCTTTATCCTAACCCTTTCTCTTCCTCCTTTTCCTTCGCCTTCTCTCCCATCCCCTCGCCTTTCTCTTCTCTCTCCTTTTCTCCCGCTTATCTTGCCCGTCGTCTTTTTTCCTCTTATTTTCCCCTTCCCCTTCTTCCTCTCCCCTCCCCCCCCTTACCCTTTCTCTTCCCTTCCCCTCCTACTGTTTCTCTTCCCTTCCTCCTATACTGTTTCTCTCCCTTCCCTTCCCCTTCCCTTCCCTTCCCCTTCCCCATCCCCATCCCCATCCTCATCCCCTTCTCTTCCTTCTCCTTCTCCTTCCCCTCCCCCATCTCTATCCTTTTCCTCATCCTCTTCCCTTTACATTTCCCCTTACCCTCCCCCACCCCCTTCTCTTCCCCCCTCCCACCCTCACTCACTCCTTTTTACCCCCTCCCCCCCTTCTTCTTCCCCGCAGGACTCCAAAAACCGAATCCACGAGGCAGATCACGCCCGCAAACGACCCGCTGTGGGTGGCGTGCAAGAACAAGTCGTCTTCTTCCGGTGCAGTGCAGTACAATAACAATAACGACAATAACAACAATGGCAATGGCAACAAACAAATACACAGCGGCAATAAAAAAAGACAGAACAGCAGTTGGCAATAGCAAAGAGATACGCAACGGCAATAACGAAAATAAATAAATAAATAAATAAATAAATAAATAATAATTATAAAAATGATCATGATAATAATAACAATAATAACAAGAACAACAATAACAATAACAATAACAATAACAATAATAATAAAAATAATAATAACAGCAATAACAACAACGCCGGTGAAGAAAAAGAAAAAGAAAAACAAAGAGCAGACGAAGAATAAGAATAAGAAAAAAAAAGAAAAGAAAAAAAAAAAAAAAAAAAACAAGAAGAAAGTGAATGAGAAGGAACCATTACGTAAAAGAGTATTTTCTTCGCTTGTATCGCAACACGAACAAGAACAGACTATGACGCCAGAGGTGGACGGGACCGTGAAGTGTAGGGTGAGGGTGAGGGTGAGGGTGAGGGTGAGGGTGAGGGTGAGGGGGAGGGGGAGGGGGAGGGGGAGATTTGAGGTGAGGGAGGGGGAAGAGGAGGTCGGGGAGGGAGTGGAGGAGAAGGAGAAGAAGGAGGAGGAGGAGGGAGTGGAGGAGAATGAGAAGAAGGAGGAGGAGGAAGAGTAGGAGGAAGTGGAGGAGAAGGAGGAGGTAGAGGTAGGCTTGTAGAGGGAAGAGGGAAAAGGGAAGGGGGAGGGGAGGGGTAGGGTTATAAGAAAAGCATCAGCTGTATCTTTATTTTCCATCCTTGTTCCACCCCCTCCCCCCCTCTCTCTTCTTCTTCGTCTTCCGTCAGTCCATGCAATCCATGCAAATGCAAACGAATCCAATCTTCGCAGGATTCTAGAAAGGCGAGATTTTATTCGCTCTCCTACACCATTTCTCTTTGTTTCTCTTCTCTCCTTCTCTCTTTCTCTTTCTCTCTATCTATCTCTCCTTTCCTCCCTTCTCCTATTCTTCCCTCATTCCCTCCCTCCCTCCCTCCCTCCCTCCCTCCCTCCCTTCCTCCCTTTCCCTCAGCCATCCCCACTTTCGCAATGAAATCTGAGGGGGAAATTTCCGTTACACACAGAATGTAAATCCACTTCTGTTTATTTACAATAAAAGTTGCGTCATTTCTTGGGTCTCGGTGGGGAGGAGGGGGGAGGGGGGGAGGGTGTTGTCACTGCCGTTGCACTATATTACAAACAAAAGGAATATGTCAAGCGTAAGAATGAGAGGGCAGAACAACGCAGATATAGGAGGAGAGGAGGAGGAGGAAAGAGAGGGAGAAGAGGGAGACGAGATAGAGGGAGAGGAGGAGGAGGAGGAGCGAGAGGGAGAAGAGGGAGAGGAGGAGGACGAGGAGGAGGAGGAGAAAGAGGTGGAGGAGGAGGAGGAGGAGGAGGAGGAGGAGGAGGAGGAGGAGGAGGAGGAGGAGGAGGAGGAGGAGGAAGGAGAGAAAGAGAGAGAGAATATGGGAAGAGAGAGAGGGAGAATATGAGGAAAGAGATTGGAAGATAGAAATAGGGATACAAGACTTAGAGAAGCACAAAAACAAAAACAAAAATATACACATACATACACAGATATAAACCTACACAAATACGCACATAAATCCACACATGTATGCATACATACATACAAATCCAGATAGACAGACTGACAGACGAATAGATAGTTAAAAAGGAAGACACAAGAAACAAAAAGAGGGTCGATCAACACACTGACACGTGACAGTTGCTTTCATGACACCGCAAGGTCTTTGTCGTCACCATCATTGTCATCATCATCATTATCACCATCGTCATTTTCATCATCATCATCATCCTCGTCATCATTACAATCACCAAAATCATCATCATCACTTTCACCACCATCACTATTACCATCGCCATCGTCATTACAATCACCAATATCATCACCACTACCATTACTACCATCCTCATTTTCATCACAAATCCATCACTTCAGCGTTATCAATAACAGCTCTCACTAGCACCACTATCAACCCCATCACCACACTCACCATCAAAACCTCATTCATAACATCATCACCACCACCACCATATCCGTCACAATAATCTACCACAAGACACCATAAGATCAACCTAAAAAAAAAATCCTCCACCGAACCTTCCGACTCTGTTGAAATCCACTCACGAAAATCCACTCTCGAAAATCCACTCACGAAAATCCATTCTCGAAAACCCACTCACGAAAATCCACACTCGAAAATCCACTCACGAAAATCCACTCACGAAAATCCACTCACGAAAATCCACTCTCGAAAATCCACACTCGAAAATCCACCCGAATAATCCATTCCTATCCACCACACGCCCATCCGGCCCATCCGCCCATCCGCCAGCTCACCCAGCCCTCCTCCTCCATGTCGCAAGCATCTCACGCCCGAATTCAAATTCACGCCCGACGCCCACACTAACCTTCAACCTCAATTCTTCAACATATTTTTTTCTTCTTTTTTTCAAAGATTGTTATCTCATTTCCCGATTGTTTCTTCTCAACAACTTCTATTCTTAAAGATCATGACAATCTTCTTCCGCTTTCAATTTAACTTCCAACCGGGATTC